>MU223423.1:3822506-3846360 GCA_018584345.1 Thuja plicata
TATATATATAAATGTCTCAGTGTATACAAAAGACGCGCTCTCATAAATATCGAGCAAAAATGTGCACCTTTGGTGCAAATAAATCGTATACAATCATTTGGATCTCAAAAATTAGAATGGCATGAGATAGAGGAGGGCTTGATCGCTCAGATCATGGTAAATAATCCAAATATGATGGCACCTACTGTCCCCTAGGAACTACTACAGTATACACTGCAACATAGTAGGCTACCCTACTAGTCTGAAATGTCACTTGGCTCTGTAAAGCCTGAACTCTCTCCTCGTGGCCTGCAATCACTCGCTCATGCCCCATGATCACTTGATCTCATTCTGCAATGTGAGACTGCACTACTGCTAGCTATGTCTGAGAATCTTGCAGTCCTGTCCTCAATGACCTAATCACATCCTGAGTTGTCTGAGGTTCTCTCGGAGGACCCTCCTCTCCCTGTGGTCCAAACTTCTCTGCAACCTCTTGTGCCTCTCGACACTGCCAGACTATCCTAACTACATCATCTAGCCCTAGGTCGCACTGTGCATCTAGCATCTCCTACTCTACAACCTATGTGGATGACACCTGTCCTCCAATGGATCCTAGGGTGCCCATCTCCCTGCGATCCCTGTGTCACCTCGAGCCTGGTGTCCTGCTCGGACCAACCTCTGCTCCTACTCTCGGTTGAGTGGGAATCCTCTGCGGTAGCCGCTGAGGTGCTCTTTGCAGAGTGATTGGTGCATCCGCCATGGGTTCCTACTCTAGGGCATCCTCATCAATCCTAGGCACTCTCTCTACCAGATCTGTGAATCTAGGAAATGGATAGCGAGACAAATGGTCTTGATACTCCGAAGTGACCCCTGCATCTGCCACTCCCTCCAAGTAATCCCACGATGGTCAATTAAGCTCAATGAGCTCCTCAGTGCACAACACAAGGCATAACCTGCATAATGGCATATTAATTGCTCAGTATATGGTTTATAAGCTCTAAGATTTGACAGACCAGCTTCTGTGCTCCTCGTCTAGAAATCTAGCATAGGCAGTGTACTCTGTGGAGACACTCTGAACATGACCATATTGCCTCAACAATCGAGACAACGCAAATCTCTCTATCACCAATGAGGTCTTGCCCAAAAAGGGGCATGAAACAAAGAACTTCCGACAGACTATCCTCCACTTAGTCTAGACCTCCACCGGCAAATAAGGTCGCCATGTAACCAAGCTCAAGTCATCAAGCTGGCGCCTCCTGTAATCTGTCTTGCCCAGAAAGGGCTGTGTGATGAAACATGAATATCTATAGACATAGGGTTATCTGCCCTACCGTGTATCCACTGTGATAGGTCTCTAGACTAGGAGATGCTCACAGACCCATATTTGCAAAACCACAACTCCTGCAACCATAACCCACATAAATCTGTAAGTAACCTCATGCATCTCATGGTACATCTATGCTAAGAGGCACTGACCCCAACCAAGCTACACATGCTATGTAATCAAATGCTCTAGTGTCCGAGCCCATTCACACAAGAAACCCTGCTGTGATCGATCCACCATAAGGAAACCACCAATGAACCCATCAATAACACACTCCAAAGACCACTGCTCTCCATAGCTCTCTAACAATGTGTCCCAGGTGATTGATCTATCTATGATCAACATATTATGAAACACTCAAGCTAATGCCCGTACACCGACTAAAGGTGTGGAATCATACTCCACACACACTCTAGCAAAAGGAATCCACAAAATCCTATAAATATCGTCGGGAGTGTTGGTCATATCCCCCATCAGCAGGTGAAATGTGTTGTCCTTGCTGTGGAATCTCTCCACTAACGTGGTCAACATCCTATGATTCACCCGAATATCATGCATCTATAACAACCAAGAGAGACCAAAAAATTGAACATGTGCCCCCTGATCATCTGATAAACCATGCACTAACTGCATGGTGGCTAGATACGTGGATCTAAACTAGATATCAGGCAACTGCACCTGTACGAAGACAAACAACAAAAATGACATCAATATCAACATCAAATCAAAGTAAAATCACCTACAACATAATCAGAAAAGATCGCAAATAGACTGCTAAGAAAATCAGACATGCAACAAGATGACAAGTCAGGCAAAAAATATCTTCGTTCCCATACGACAAAAGACAGAAATGACTAAACTAGCCCCTAAAGCTCATACGACACAAGATTTTGGGTCCTACAATGAAACAGTCTCATACGACAAATTATATAGTCTCAGATGACAAAAGGGGTAGGCTTGAATATTGTCGTGCGACAGACGGGTAGGGTTCGTGTGAAAAATCTAAGGTCCCTAGACGACAAAATAATTTTTGGTAGATTGTCGTACAATCCCTTTCGTAGCATCATACAACAATTTGCGGGTGAAAAGTAAAAATGTGCAAAAAGATAAAAAATCAACCAAAACAGGAAAAATTAACATGCAAAGATGAAGTTTATTGACTACTTATAGGTGGCAGGTAATCTCTGGGCCGTCTGTGCCTCCGCATGTGCTCGAGTCAATGAGTAGAGACCGAGACCACCATTTTCTCTTAGAGAAGCTTCTCGAAACTAAAAAGGTGGTCAGTGAAAATGATTTGAAAATGACCCCTACGAGCCTTATATAGAAATTTGATCTAATTTTCAAAATGCTCCTAGGGACATGAAAATTGTGTCCTTGGCTAACTGGACTGCTCTAAATCCATTTTCGGGGCTGAAATCAAAATCTGATGATGTTTTGATCCCCCAAAAATGCAATTTAACCTAGTTTTAACAAATTCAGTTGATTGTTTACGCTTTGCCCATAAGATTATAATTCAAGATTCCTCTTGATCAATCTCCTCACGCATTTCCCTCTTCAATCCAAAAAGTCAACTTAAGTCAATTTTGGTCAAACTTGGTCAACCAAACCTTAGAGAGGCTTGCATCTCATACTTCTCTAATGCTTTTCGATCTACCGGGCTTGTGCCTCCCCTCCTTTCAATTTTTCTCCCGAGGGGGTAGTATCATTATATCAACAATTTGATTCACATCAACAAGTTCAATCTAGGGGCATCAGGCCCTGACTCAAATCAAGATCCTAATCAAGTGATTCTCATCACTTTACATCAAATCTCAAAGCTCTAGGGGCATATCAGATTCATCGCACCATATCAATCTAAGAACTCCCCTCAATCTAGTAATTGGATTCATCAGGATCCATATCAAGTCAATTATCCCAATCAATCAACATAATGAAAATCAGTCTCATCGCACCACATCAGGTTGGTTTGTCATTCAAACTTAATCTTAAATAGGAAAATATTCTTGAAGGATGAACATTTAGTTTCATCGCTTCACATCAAACCGAATGCTCAGATTCTTCTATCAATATTCGCTCAATCAAGCCTGGAGCTAATATCTTTAGGTATCCTTTCCAGTCTTCGTTTGATCAAGTTTTGAGCTGACCTCTCTTTCAATCTTCACTCAATCAAGTCCGGAGCTGATATCTTCAAATCTTCAATCGATCTTCGTTCGATCAAGTTTAGAATCCATTTCTGATCTGCAGGATAGTTTCATCGCTTCACATCAAGCTATTTCCAGATTCAATCAAGCTTCAAATTTTCTTTGACTTAATGTGTTCCCAGATCGATGACACATTAGTCAAAGAGGGGAAAATGTAATCACCCAAAAATGGTCTAGCAAACCAATGGCCCCCTTTTATGAAATATTTGGTCTTAATAAATCCTAAATCTAAAGACATTATCGCTAGACTCTAAATTTTTGAGCATTTAATCAAACTTGCTTATATAATTTTAATCCTAACTTGTTGAATCAAATAATCAAACATCAAAGGCCTAAACCCAAAAAGCATAAAACATTGGGATAAAATCAAAAAGTCTGAAGTCTAAAAAAGAGAACCCATTCACACATGGTTGTGCGCTCAAAATTCAAATAAAAAAAAATAAAAGGGAGAAAATACCAATTTTGTCTTATTCTCCACAAAGTTGACCAATCCAAATCACTCCTTCATCTCACATGGATTGAGAGGAATTGTATCTCCACCATTGATCAATTCTTTTGCCTCTTAATCTCAACCACTCATTCTTTGGAATCTCTTATAAAAGGGATAGCTCCCTTGTTCATTCATAACAAGAAGATTTGGAGTAGGGTTATTATGCTATTTTTACTCTAGAGTTTACTCAGAGCATTCATCATCATTTTGTTTTCATTAGTAGTTTCTTGCATTTCTTGCATTGTTAGCTTTATTTCTTACCTTAGATGGCATGCTAGTTTCTTTCTTAGCTTAATTTAAATGCATTGTTCTTCTCATTTGGTAGCTTAATCTTGCATCCTAGTTTTATTTCTCACAATGTTATGCATTTATTTTGCTAGTTCATACATTTTCATTTTCAATCTTTCAAGAGATAAGTATGCAATTTTATGCACCTTGCTCCCTCTTATTGCATTGAATCTTCCATTTTGGAGTAGTCAAGTCACTGATTTCTCTATGTCCAATTTGATGGACAACTATGAGGATCACTCTCGCTTCAACTAAGAAGCAATAGGCCAATTGCAAGGGTTTTTAGTTTTGTGCTTTTGAGTCTCATGTTTTGCTAACCCCTCGATGTAATGGTTTATTGAAGTGTTTGGTTGCAGATTCTAATCTCACATTTTACCACACACATAGGGATTTTTTTAGTGGCGATTATTTTCCAATTGACAAATATGTCCCGCCGGGCGTATATAAATTGGTGAAAAAATGCTTCGCATAATGGTTGACCAGTTCACCCATATTTTATAAAAGACACGATAGTGGTTAGGTTGTTCGCCACTATTTGCACCTAATTTCACTACGGTAGTCAGGTTGTTTCCCAATTTTTCTATTGTATATTTTACTATTATTCACCATAGATTAAGGAAGGACGTATTTATCAAGGATCACCATTTGCCAAAAGCCCATTGTCCCAAGTGAAAGTTTTATTTGCACTAGGACCCAATTCGCCATGCATCATAAATAACCATGTCCCAAATTCCTGCCCTCTTCACCTAGTCAATTACTTGAAATTATGTGGGGTTCGCCAATTATTAGTTGTTATCATATGCAATTGTTGGCCCCTTTGCCAAAATTGGAAATAAACATTTGTATATAAAGATAGTTTCAAAAGATTTGGTAGTACAAAAGTGACACAAGGAGTGAGGGAGACGGGGCCAAGGGCACACCCAAAACCAACCACCTTGTAGATACAATGTGGAATTACACAATAACACAGTGAGAGAAGAGAAATACAGGTATCTTTATCATTAATCAATCAAACTCGATACATGCCAGGCTATAAGGCTTTCCTGGTTACGGCCATATACATCAGAGTGTATTACAATTCGATCTTCTTACAACAGAGATCTCAGATCTTTAATGTTCTAACATTTTCTTTCTTGCTCTAAGACTTGCTACCAAACTAAGAACATACAAAATAATATATACCAGAGTCTAACAAAGTAGTCGACACTCAAATACAAAGGTGAGACCTAGATTTAGGTCCACACGGATCCCCAAGATAGATCCCAGTTACGAAAATTAAATAAAGAAGTCGGCCACCAACACCAGTTCCAAAATAAACCAGCTCAGCCAAGCAAAAGCCGAGCAACAGAGCACTCGGCAAAAGAAAAGCCGAGCAACAACAAAAATCATGACCGAGCAACTCGGCAAGGATGCTGAGCAACAAAAGTCGAGTGACAGAGAATAGACTGAACTGAAAGTAAACATATTTTTTGGTTGAGCAGGATTGCCAAGGACCCAAGATGCTCCTGCATTAGACACCTGGGGTTGAAAAGAAATCGTTCCCCGAATCATGTATCAGGTCCAACCTGAAATGAATCCAACTTAGATTGAGAAATCCAAGATGAGTCCTCAATCGGTCTGTTTTTCCACTTTACCAGATATTCCATGTATTCCTTTCCTCTTGTACTTCTGCCAACTCTCTGTTTCAGGATCTTCTCAACTTCTTCTATCCGCTTCTTAGGATAATCACTTGGTATTGTCACTTCTTCATCAGGTTCATGATATTCATACAAGTCTGAAATATTGAAAATAGGTGATATATCAATGTCATCAGGTAATTCAACTTCATAAGCATTTCCACTGTCAAATCTCCTCAGTATTTTACAAGGACCAAATTTCTCCATCTTCAATTTCCCATATGTTCCAATAGGAAATCTTCCTTTCTTCAGATTGTTAAAATATAGCATTGAATTGATTAATATAAACATATATTATATATATATATATACATGCGATATGTTATTAATATTAATATTATAATTATAATTATTATTATATATATATACATACATATATATATATTAATATATGTTATATGTTATTAATGTTAATATTAAATGTAATTAGTAATCGCTGTTTATAACAGTCAATGTTTACTCGACCGATTAAGTGTTATCGGGTTTCATAATAATCACAACCACTATCATATACGATAACCATTAGTTAATGGTTATCAGAACACATTGTTAATGTGTTACGATAACCATTAACTAATGGTTATCCAACACATTTGTATATCATCCGCACTCCTTGAAATAGCGCCAGCCTACACGGCTGTGTAGAGGCATGGCTCGACGTGGCTTTAGCCACATAGAGTCATGACTCTACACATTCGTGTCCCATAGTTTGCCTATTAATATTAAATGGTATGGGCTGTGAAAGACAATCAATAACAGTGGTATTGTCTTCTCTCAGCAACATACTAACAATCAATATATATATATATATATATATATATATATATAATCAGTAAAAATATATATATACATCATCATACATTATCATTGTCAGATTTTCTCTATTATGATCTAAAATTAACTTGGTATCAGAGCCTCAATAGAAGAAAATCTCTCAAAGACTAAAATTTATATTACCGATTGTTTTAATATATATAAAAAAATAAAATGGCAAGTAGTATGAAAGTAGAAGACAGACTCGAAGGAGCATCTAATTTCTTCTCATGGAAAATTCAAATTCTTACCTTGCTTGAAGAACTAGAATTAGAATCTTATGTTGAAGAAAATACAAGCGTGCCGGAAGAAGAAACAGAAAAAGCAACTTGGAAAAGACGTAACAACAAAGCCAAGAAGATTATAATTGATTCAGTAAAAGATCATATTCTCCCCTCCATAGCCAGACTCAGAACTACCTATGAAGTATTCAAAACCATCCAAGAAACATTTGAGATTAACAATACAAGCAGATTGCTCACCCTCAAACAACAACTACTAAATCTCAAAATGAATAAAGGGGAAACCATTACATCTTACTTTCTTCGGATTTCAAAACTAAGGGATCAACTTTCCACCATTGGAAATAATATTGATGACATGGAGCTAACATTAATAGCCCTTAGAGGATTACCCATCACATGGGAATAATTTATTCAATGTGTAACAAGACAATCCTCCCTACCCAAGTTTGATCAGCTAAAGAATGATTGCACTCAAGAAGAATCTTGATTAATATCAAGAGGAATCAGACCTACTAAAGGGAATGAAATTCAAGCTCTTCAAATTCATAATCACTCAAACTCCAAAAGTAATAAAAGGAAGTTTAAACATAAGAAAGGAAATTCTAACACTAATTATGTAGGAAATTCCAATAAACATCACAAAAACTGAGACTTCTCTAAAATGCAATGTTTCAAATGTGATAAGTTTGGTCACACTCATAGATACTGTCTTGAGAAGCAGAAAATCCAAGCAGCACTAGCAGAAGTAAAAGGAGCAGAAGTATCATTATTCTTCCTAGCATTATCAAGTGAAGTTAACTCAAATAAAAATACTTCGATAATTGACAGTGGAGCTTCTCGACATATAACAGGATTCAAAGATCAATTTGAAACTCTAGAAGAAAATTCCTCCGAAGAAGTCACTATTGGAGACAACTCCACCTATCCAACAAAAGGAATTGGGAAATGTTCAATCAAATTGAAAACAAGAGTAACTCTACAGTTAAAAGATGTTCTATTTGTGCCAGGCATAAAAAGGAATATGGTCTCCATTTTAGGTTTAGCTGATCAAGGCTATCGTGTTACATTTCAAGAAAACAAAGTGTTATTATGGCCTAAAAACACCAACCTTAAAAATGCCATCTCAATAGGGTACATAGATGGGAGTCTATACAAATTATGTAATAGTCATCAAACAACCTTAAGTCATGAAGTAACAAATTCTAATCAACTATGGCACAAAAGATTAGGACACCTTGAATTTTGTACTCTTCCCTCCATAAGTAAAACCACTACAGGTATGCCCAGTCTAAAATCTAATCATATTGGAACTTGTAAAGGATGTGCCCTAGGAAAAATTGTCAAAAAATCATTTTCTTCCAGTGAACGTAAAACCAAGGATTTACTAAAACTCATTCACACAGACTTATGTGGACCCATGTCAACTATCTCACTAGGAGGATATTCATATTATGTGGCCTTCATTGATGACTACTCTAGAAAAAATTGGATCCACTTCCTTAAACTCAAAGAGTCAAATGAAGTATTGTTTAAATTCAAAGAATTTAAAGCATTAGTGGAAAATCAATCTGGGAAGAAAATAAAAATTCTAAGATCAGATAACGGAGGTGAATACATCTCTAAAAACTTTAAAGATTTCTGTATTTATGTTCGGATTAAGAGGGAGTATACTGTACCATATAATCCTCAACAAAATGGAGTAGCAGAAAGAAAAAATAGAACTATTATTGAAGCTACCAAAGCTATGATGCATGATCAAAACCTTCAGACCTCATTCTGGGCCGAAGCATGCAACACCGCTGTGTACATTCAAAATAGATGTCCCCACTCAATTTTAGAAAATGTTACACCATAAGAAACCTTCACAGGGAAGAAACCAGATCTAAGTCATCTAAGAATTTATGGATGTCCAGTATATGTACACATTCCTAAAGAAAAGAGAACCAAACTAGAACCCTCTGGGAAGAAAGGGATATTTGTTGGTTATAGTGAAACTACTAAAGGATACAAGATATACATACCAGTATAGAAATCAATTGATGTTAGTAGAGATGTAAAATTTGAAGAAGACATATCTCTCAAACTCTCCACGCTTATAGAAGAAGGATTAAATGAGAATTAGAGGGAGAGAACTTCCGATACTGAGAATCAGAGGGAGAATATTTAGAACACT
Organism: Thuja plicata; assembly: GCA_018584345.1. Classification (NCBI taxonomy): domain Eukaryota; kingdom Viridiplantae; phylum Streptophyta; class Pinopsida; order Cupressales; family Cupressaceae; genus Thuja; species Thuja plicata. The sequence continues at coordinate 3,831,696 of MU223423.1, forward strand.
GAGGACACACTTCAAAATGAGGAAGATCACATTATTGAGAATCAAAGAGAAAACATTATAAATGTCCCCCCATCCAATTTTGAAGAGGTTGATATTCCTAACAACAAAAAAAGGCCACAATGGGCAAGAAAAATGTTTGAAGAAAATAATATTGAACCATATGAGATATTTAGAGAAAGGAAGAGAACGAGAAATCAGAAATGCTATCTTGCACTTATTGCTGAGCTCACAAAATATGAACCTCCTAATGTTAAAGAAACCTTAACATGTCAAGCCTGGAAAGATGCAATGATTGAAGAATATCAATCCATAGTCAAGAATAATGTTTGGGAAGTAGTACCAAGACCCAAAGGAAATTCAGTTGTCTCCTCAATATGGCTATTCAAAATCAAATATGCTTCAGACGGCAGTATTGAAAAACACAAAGCCAAATTTGTAGCTAGAGGGTTCTCTCAAAAGGCAGGTATTGATTACAAAGAAACTTTTGCTCCGGTTGCTTGATACACATCTGTGAGAACCATTATAGCTATTGCAGCATCTAAAGGTTGGAAGATACACCAAATGGATGTAAAAACTGCATTTCTAAATGGAGTGATCGAAGAAGTGTATATAGAACAACCAAAAGGCTTCAACACCCATGACAGAAATTACTATGTCTGCAAATTGAAGAAAGCACTCTATGGCCTTAAGCAAGCTCCCATGGCTTGGTATGAATGAATTGACAATTATCTCTCCAAATTAGGGTATTCCAAAAATGGAGCTGACCCTAATATATACTTCAAAATATACAAAGGTGATATGGTAATCCTAGTCCTCTATGTTGATGATCTACTAATAACTGGACAAGAACACCTCATTACCAAATGCAAACAAGATCTCACAAATGAATTTGACATGAAGGACCTAGGTCTAATACACTACTTCTTAGGATTAGAAGTACTACAGAAAGAAAACTACATTCTTCTAAATCAAAGGAAATACACCTTGGTCATTCTAACTAGATTTGGAATGATGGAGTGCAAACCACTAACCACTCCAATGGAAACAAATCTTAACAAGCTAAAAGAAGAAGCAACAGATTTAGAACCTACAGATCCTACATATTACAGACAACTAGTTGGGTCGCTTATGTACTTGGTAAATACTCATCCTGATATCTGCTATGCTACAAATGTCTTAAGTCATTTCATGTGTGAACCAAAGAAGATCCACCTAACAGCTACCAAGCATATTCTAAGATACTTATGTGGTACAATTGAGATGGGCCTAAAATATGAGAATACTGAGATTCAACTTCAAGGGTTCACTGACTTTGATTGTGCTGGAAATTCAATCGATCGTAAAAGCACTACAGGATGTTGCTTTAGTATTGGATCAGCTATGATTTCCTGGTTTAGTAGAAAAAAATCAACAGTTGCTCAGAGCTCCATTGAAGTAGAATACATGGCCGCTTCAATGGGAGCTCGAGAAATAGTATGGTTAAGGAAATTACTATTTGGATTATTTGGAAATCCATTAAAACCCACCATAATTCATTGTGACAATCAAAGTTGTATTAAACTTTCAGTTAATCCAGTATTTTACAATCGCTCCAAACACATAGAAATTCCTTACCACTATATACGAGATATGGTAGACAGAGATATTATTAAATTGGTCTACATCAGCACCGAAGAACAAAATGCTGACACCTTCACCAAACCTCTTGCGAAGTTGAAAATCGAGTACTTCAAAAAGAAACTTGGTATGGTTAAATTGTGAGTAATTGAGATTAATTCTCACTATGATGCAAATTAAAATATTCATGAATAAAATTAAAATTAAATATTACAATATTGTTTATGTTGAAAGCTGACGATCTTTCTTGTGTGTGAAGTCACTACTGTAAGGTGACGACCTACAATAGTTGACTTATGTTATCATTCAATCCAGTTCCAAATTGGTCAGGGATTATGATAACAATTGGTTCAAGTTTCGATCCGGATTGCGCCGGATATCTTGATACTTATGTTTATTCTTATCCAGTTATGAATTTAGTTGGAGGTTAAGATAAACTTGTCTATCAGGTTGAACTATGTTCCAGATTATGCCGGAAATCCTGATTCAAATAATCATGTGTTGTTTAAAGTAAATATTAACAAGATTTCAATAACATCCACATTCTGTGAATATTAATCTCCTCTCGCTAAGAGGGAGTGTTAAAATATAGCATCGAATTGATTAATATAAACATATATTATATATTTATACATGCGATATGTTATTAATATTAATATTATAATTATTATTATATATATATATACATATATATATATATATATATATATATATATATATACATACATACATACATACATACATACATATATATATATATATATGTTATATGTTATTAATATTAATATTAAATGTAATTAGTAATCGCTGTTTATAACAGTTGATGTTTACTCGACCGATTAATTGTTACCGGGTTTCATAATAATCATAGCCACTATCATATACGATGACCATTAGTTAATGGTTATTGTAACATATTGTTAAAGTGTTACGATAACCATTAACTAATGGTTATCCAACACATTCGTATATCATCCGCACTCCTTGAAACAATGCCAGCCTACACGGCTGTGTAGAGGCATGGCTCGACATGGCTTTAGCCACGTAGAGTCATGAATCTACACAGTTGTGTCCCATAGTTTGCATATTAATATTAAAAGGTATGGGCTGTGAAAGACAACCAATAAAAGTGGCATTGTCTTCTCTCAGCAGCATACTAACAATCAGTATTATTATATATAGAATACATATAATCAGTATTATTATATATATAATATATATATATAATCAGTAAAAATATATATACAGCATCATACATTATCATTGTCAGATTTTCTCTATTACGATCTAAAATTAACATAGATGAACCATCACAACATCACCAACTTCAAATAACTTATGTCTTCTTGATATGTCTACATCATCTTTGTATTTCAGATTACTTTTCTCCAGCTTTTGCTTTACATCCTTATGCAATGTCATCATAAATTCTGCAAATTATTCTGCTTTAGTGCTTCTTTTCTCTTCACTAACAATGTCTCTCAAATCTGATATACCTCTAGGTTGTGTGCCATGAACAATCTCAAAAGGTGTCTTTCCAGTACTGCTATTTACTGAACTGTTGTATGCAAATTCTTCTTGTGCCACCATCAAATCCCAATTGCCTAGTGTGTCTCCAACTAAACATCTCAACAGGTTACCCAAACTTCTGTTTACCGCTTATGTTTGTCCATCAGTCTATGGATGAAATGTAGAACTAAATTTCAACTTAGTATTCAACTTCTTCCAAAGTGTTCTCCAAAAATAACTTACAAACTTACTGTCTCTATCAGAGATGATACTCTTTGGTAATCCATGCAATCTGACAATCTCCTTAAAGAAAAGATCTGCTATATGAACTGCATTTGATGTTTTCTTGCATGGTATAAAATGTGTCATCTTAGAAAATCTATCCACAACAACAAATATAGAATCATTACCTCTTGCTGTCCTTGGAAGTCCAAGAACAAAATCCATGCTGATATCACTCTAAGGTTTCTAAGGAATAGTAATATGTGTATACAATCCAGTATTCTGACTCACTCCCTTTGCTATTTGACAGACTCCACAACTTCTCACAAATTTCTGCACATCCTTATACAACTGAGGCCAAAAATACCTCTCCTTCAACAAACTCAATGTTTTATCAATGCCAAAGTGTCCAGCCAATCCACTACTATGTTTCTCCTTTATCAGATTAGTTCTCATTGATTCTCTCGGTATACATAACTGAATTCCTTTAAACAACATATCTTCCTGAATAAAATAGTCTTCATGCTTACTTGATTGATTTGTATTAGGTGCTCTGTACACTCTCCACTGCTCTGAAAAATCAGGATCATTTTCATACAAATTCTTCATGTCATCAAAACCAATAACTTCAATTCTCATTTCAATCAACAAAGATCTTCTTCTACTTAATGCATCAACAACTCTATTAGATACTCCACTCTTATGCTTAATCACAAATGTAAAGCTCTACAAATACTCTACCCATTTCATATGTCTTTGATCCAACTTATTTTGACTACCCAAATGCTGTAAAGCCTTATGATTAGTATACAACACAAATTCATTTGGCATCAAGTAATGCCTCCATTTCTTCACAGCTTGCACAATATCATAGAATTCTTGATCATAGACATAATATTTCCTCTTTGCATCATTCAAATTTTCACTAAAGAAAGCAACAGGTTTACCTTCTTGAGTTAATACAACTCCAATTTTACTTCCACTTGCATCGCATTCAAATTGAAATACCTTATTGAAATCAGGTAAGGCTAGCACAGATAATTTAGCAACCTTTAACTTCAAAGCTTCAAAACTCTTATCAGCTCCATGTGTCCATTTGAACTCTCTTTTGTCTCCTCTCATTGTCTCAGTCATAACATTGCAAATAGAACTGAAATTTATGATAAACTTCCTGTAAAAACTTGCCAATCAATGAAATGATCTTACCTCAGTAACATTCTCAGGTGTAGGCCAACTCAATATAGCTTCAACCTTCTCTGGATCCATCTTCAAACCATCAGCTGAAATCACAAAACCCAAATATACAAGTTCTTCTTTCATGAAGAAACATTTCTTCAGATTTATCAACAAATTTTCCTCTTTCAACCTCTGCAACAATTGTCTTATATGCATCAAATTTTCTTCTCTGGTTTTACTAAATATCAGAATATCATCTAGGTATACAATCACACATTTGTTCAACAATTTCTTCAAAACTTCATTCATCAATGTCATAAATGTACTTGGTGCATTAGTTAAACCAAAAGGCATAACCAACCACTCATACAAACCTTCTTTTGTCTTGAAAGCAGTCTTCCATTCATCACCTTCTCTGATTATGATATGATGATATCCACTCTTTAAATCAATTTTGGTAAAATACTTTCCTCCACTCAAACAATCCATTATGTCATCCATTCTTGGTATAGGAAACCTATACTTGACTGTGATCTTGTTTATTGCTCGGTAATCAGTGCACATTCTCCATTCTCCATTCTTCTTAGGTGCCAACACAGAGGTACCACACATGGACTCAAACTTTCTCTGATTAAGCCTTTGTTCAACAACTCATGAACTTGTCAATTAAGCTCTTCATTCTCAGTAGGTGTCAACCTATTTGGTGCTTTGTTTGGAAAACTAGCTCCAGGAATTAGATCCATAAAGTGACTAATATCTCTGATTGGTGGCAAGCCATCAGGTACATTATCTGAAATGATTTCTTTGTATTTAGTCAACAACTTCTCAACTTCTACAGGTATGTCATCTTCTGTGTTCTTACTTGGTTTGTTAGGAATCAAAGCATAACAAATATCACCTCTTTTCAGGATTTAACAAATTGTCTACCTTCCATCAGACAAACTTTCACAGGTGTACATAACTCATCAACAGATTCTTCAATCAAAGGTAACAAAATTTGAACCCAAATAGAATATCTATTCAACCTTCCATAATGTATAGCATGTCTTTTATACTGCCAAGGTCTACCCAACAAAATATGACAACAATCCATTGGCATAATATCACATAACACCTTGTCATAATACTTTCCAATTTTTTGATTCACAAAACATTGTTCACTTACCATTAATGTGTGCTCATCCTTGATCCATGAGATCTGATAGGGTTTCGAATGCTTCCTCCTCCCTAACTGCAACTTTGAGACCATTTCTTCTGATGCTAGATTCTTTGAACTTCCACTGTCAACAATGAATTTCCAAACCTTATCTGCAACCCTACATCTGGTTTTGAACAAAATATTCCTGACAGGATCTTGCTTATCTTTCTCACTCCATAGTATCCTTCAGATCATAAGATTCTCAGGTTCATTTGATGGATCTTCTTGCACTAATGCATTTCTACTAATGCTACCACATTTCTTGCTTGCATGTGTACACTCAAAGGATTTGTGTCCTTCTTCACTACAATTGTAACAAGTTACTTGGAACCCTCTTCTGCTATAACCACCTTTGGAGTAGTTACCCCTTCCTCAGTATGAATTTACACCTTTCCATTCAGTCTTTCCTTTGTCTTGAGATGTGTCTGTATTTAACTTGTCTGGTTCAAATCTACTATTTTCACCATGAGATCTACCTCTTCTTCTAGGGAGTCTACCACCTCTACCTCTTTGTCTTTGTTCATATCTTCTGTTCAACTTTTCTTTATCTTTTATGGAAAATTGGTATGCATCTTCAATGCCTTCCATCTTGATCAAACTGATTTCATCTTGTATGGAACTTCTCAAGCCATTCAGATATCTTGCAACTCTTTCCACTTCATCTTCAACACGTCCAGATCTGATGTCCAATCTGTAAAATTCTTCAGTTTAGTATTTGACTGACTTGTCCTTCTGCTTCAAATTTTGCATTCTTCGGACTAGGTTAGTCTTATAATCAAAAGGAATAAACTTTCCTTTCAATTTGTTCACCATCTTATCCCATAACTTGATTTTGTCTTTACCTTTCTTCTTTCTATCCAACTGCAGATGTTCCCACCATAAGGATGCATGACCTTTCAGTTTTGTGCTTGCAATCTTGACCTTCTTGTCTTCTGCAACATTCTCATATTCAAAATATTTTTCCATCTCAGTGATCCAGTCAATCAATTCATTAGGATCTAATTTTCCACTATACTCAGGGGGAACAAACTGAGGTGTGGAATTCAAGCTTGTCAACGCTCTCAGGAATATTTCCTCTTCTTGATCCATCACAGGTGCAGGTGCAACTTCACCTTGAACCTCTTCGAACTCATCATCACTAACATCTTAAAGATGTCTTCCTCTGCACTGGGCTATCTCAACAACTTCCAATCTTGTAGCCATTTGTCTAAGCATATTAGCTAGACCTTGGTTAACATTTCCCCTCCCATGAACCATCTTGAAACTCTATGCAATTGTAGGTCAGATCACAACCTGCCACCCTACAACAAATATCTTTAGAGTTTACAAGAAGGAGCCACAAATCTCAACTCACTTTGATACCACCTAACACAAGGAGTGAGGGAGACAGGGCCAAGGGCACACCCAAAACTAACCACCTTGCAGATACAATGTGGAATTACACAACAACACAGCGAGAGAAGAGAAATGTAGGTATCGTTATCATTAATCAATCAAACTCAATACATGCCAGGCTGTAAGGCCTTCCTGGTTACAGCCATATACATCAGAGTGTATTACAATTTGATCTTCTTACAACAGAGATCTCAGATCTTTAATATTCTAACATTTTCCTTCTTTCTCTAAAACTTGCTACCAAACTAAGAACATACAAAAGAATATATCCCAGAGTCCAACAAAGTAGTAGGCACTCAAATATAAAGGTGAGACCCAAATTTAGGTCCACACGGATCCCCGAGATAGATCCCAGTTACAAAAATTAAATAAAGAAGTCGGCCACCAACACCAATTCCAAAATAAACCAACTCGGCAAAGCAAAAGTCGAGCAACAGAGCACTCAACAAAAGAAAATCCGAGCAACAACAAAAAGAATGACCGAGCAACTCGGCAAGGATGCCGAGCAACAGAAGCCGAGTGATAGAGAACAGACTGAACTAAAAGTAAACATATTTTTTGGTTGAGTAGGATTGCCAAGGACCCAAGATGCTCCTGCATCAAAAAGTTTAGTTGATTCTAAGCTCACAATTATGATCAGTAGAGAATCGAAAAGACTACGAGTCTATAGTATCTTATTCAAGTAAAATTTTATTGCAGCCTTAATTTGTTGGAGATGTCTCAGTCAAAGTTAAATAGGAAGAGGACTATTGAAGGTGGAGATGTCCAAGAGAGGCCAATGAAATGCATAAAACTTCATACTTTGGCGGGGGTAGACACAATGGTGTTGGTCAAAGTGAGGAAGGTACATCATCAGAGGAACCTGTAAAACTTCAAGGTTATCAACTTACATAGGAGTCTATTCAACAAACTGGGGAACCTAATAAATCTGGTGACAAAGTTGCGAAACCTAATATCTCTGATGAAGATGACCTTGAAGATGAATTTCAAGTAAATAACCAATACCAGGATGAATCAATCAACTTCGGTGATGATGATGGTTCAATTAACAGTAACACTAAAGGGGGAGGAAAATCAAAATAAAAAGCTGACCATCAATGGGAGATGTCCAGGAGATTTAAATTTGATTGGGCAGAAAAGTATCCATTCATTGAACCTATGGACAATCCAATTGTAGGTGAGCCACCAGTATAATGCAGATGTAGGATTTGTAGTTGGAAGTATAAAAAGGAAAAGCGGTTGTACCTTAAACTAGACACCATAGAGAAACATGTTGGTAAGGTTTACGAAACCTCAACTGTAGATGGAAAGGAAATAAAAGTGGTAAGATATAAAACAAAGGAGCAATGCCAACATCAAAGGAATGCTGAGGAATATTATTTGTTTCATAAATTTAAGACGAAGCCTGGTGAAGTTCAAGGTTATATTAATGCTATTTTTGCAAAAGCAATTGAAGTAGAAGAACATGGAAAAGCTGTTTAATTAAATAATGTTTTCCATATTTTGAGTAGAGGGCATCCAATGATAGACTATCTAGAAATGGGTGGTTTGTTACACTTTCTGAAAGTTCCTAACTATCCTATCACTCATTGGTCAATAAACAGTGGATGGGAATGGGCAAGTTGTATTGCCTAGGTTGAAATAGAGGATGTACAAAGAAAAATAAAAGAGTCAACCTTTATTTCATTTTCCTTAAACGAAGTTACGACAATAAATAATACGTCGTGGGTATGCATGCATGTTTATACTGTACAGAATAATTTCTGCCAACCACATCTACTAACTGTTGCAAAATCGAGGGACAATGCGACATCATAAACTTTATTTCAATTAGTAAAGAGCCATTTAATTGAATATGGAGCTATGGATTAATTGACAATAGCGAAGAAGTTGATCTATGTTGGAGCGGATGGAGCTTCAATAATGCAAGGTCAAAGGAATGGTCTTTACACAAAGATGCAAGCTTCTTGTTCACCATATGTTGTTGGCATTCACTGTATGGCCCACAGGATGAATCTTGCTTTTAGAGTTGTGAAGAAGTTTCCTTTAGTAAACAAGGTCAAAGATTTAGTAAGAGAGTTGTACTCATATTTTTGTCGAAGTACCAAACATTTTAGGGAATTTCAGCACTTTGCTGATGGAATTACCAATGGAAACAAGATTCTAAAAGATGTTGATACCAGATGGATCTCTTTGGATGGACCAGGGCTTCGAGTTTTTTTTTCGAATATTAATCTTTGATTGGACTTATGTATGAAAATCACGACAATGCAGAAAATTAGAGATGTGGCGACCTGCTTCAGAGGTTAAGCAATATAGAGACACTTTTGACTTTAGCATCTCTTCTTCCCATGCTAGAAGAAATGACGTTCATTATGAAAAAGCCCAGCAAAGAGCCATGTATATTGCAGAATATGCTCATTTGCGTAAAATGTCATGCCAAGCCCTCGATAATCTTTATCGAAATGACCAAAATTTATCCAATGACAAATTTCATCACTGGAGGAAACTAACAAATTTGGACAATCCTAATAATTATTTAAAGATCATTGAAAATGGAGATTTATGTGTTTGTGTAAGGGGATTTCAGATACCAATGTACTATAGTGCCCCAAAGAAGCGAGCTACAAGAGTTACAAGGGAAGAGTTTACCAAGATAATCAAGTCTATAGAAGCTAATGCAAGGGACATAGCCTATAAAGTTTCCTATGAAATAAGATCCTGATTCCCATATGAACAATATCTTGAGGCCATGGCAATTGTGTTTCCTCAATATTGCCGCTTAAACTCTAAGGAAGATTATCGTAATAGGCTGTTGACTTTGATAAAGGAATTTTGCAAATCTGTAGAATTCAATGGAGTGACTATCAATGGAATTTTAGATGAAGGTATTCTTAGACAAAAATCAGGAACTTTTTCAAGGACTATGAAGCATCAATATCCATTAATGCATAATCCACATGACGAGGGCTTGGCAACAAGGCTTTGGGCAGAACTAAAACAGAGCACAATGTTCTGTGATGAAATTTTAGAGTTCTTCTAGCTTGATGATCTATGTCAAACCATGATATTGGGTTCGGTGGAGGATGAGAGAGTTTTCAGTGCTTTGGGATTTCTAAAATCAAAGCTAAGAAACAAAATAAACAAGAATTTGGAAACATTCTTGAGGGTCTACACATCTAGGTATGATGTCAATACTTTTCCTTATCAAAAAGCAATGGAAATTTGGAAGAAAAGATGCAAAAGAAGAGGGTTGGGCAACAACATTAACCAATCTCTAACTCTGAGTGGGACAACTACAGGTGGCAATGGGAGTGGGATTCATAGAAGCGAAGGTTAGAGTGAAGAAGACACAAAAAAAATGAAGAGAACAATGAAGGAACTAGAATACCAGAATTAGATGACGACGGCGACACAGACATGAATTAGAAAATTTAGGAAATCTCTGCTAAATTAGCAGTAGCAATCAATAGGTATTTTTAAAACTTATTAACTAATATATCCTATCATTCAATGTTCATTTTAGAAAATAAATAATGTATTATGTTTCATCATTAAAATTTGAGAACAAAAAGTATCATTACTATAGTTTGTATTGTATCATCAATGATCATTCATATTTGAATTTGAAATTCCTGAATGAAATTTTTTATTCCAATAGCATATAACAGAGTAAATCAACTAAGACTAATTGAATAAAATAGAGTAACTCAACGTACATTAAATTGGAAAATATGAAAATTAGATGGAGAACAAATTGTTTTGTATTCATTTGCAATACATTACAATTTATAGTAGGTAAAAATTCAGAGCAATCTTTGTAGGCCAGTCCAAACATCCTCTAATGGAAGAAAAAATTGGTTCATAGTATAGTCGCACTCCTGCAACTTCGTTAGGAATTCATATTTGGAAGTGTGACTTGACAACACTGCTACTTCTAAAACTCCATTCAAAGTTCTCACTGGTTTGATGAAATCGATGAATGTTTCAGGAGATATGTCTATAGAAAGAAAGCGTAAATCAATATTTATTTTTTCCTACAACCTTTTTTTGTAATTTTCTCTTCCAATGAACTTATTTGCGTCAAATCCTTAGGCAAACCAAGATTTTCCAATTTCTCTTTCCTTTGTTCCATCTTTGTGATCTTCTTCTTAGCTTTGTCATCCAATTCCTTTGCTTCCCATAGCTTCTCACATTTTTAAATTATACTTGATACCTTTACTGAGGCATCAAGGTGGGTGCTAATTCCCTTGTTTGATAAATAACTATCACTCTTACTATAGAGTTGTTGCATAATATCTTTTGCTTTCTTTTCTTCCTTGACAACATCTATGTTCTGTTCAATTTTCTTATGGAGCTTCAAATAACATACTCTCATAATTTGAAGCATTTCAAACCACTCACACAAGCTAAGAGACATCCCCAATATTTGGCCCCAAATGTGTTCTTTAGTAATCTTCACTAAATTATTACTAGTATTTGTTAAAGTTTGAATTGTATTATTGGCCTTCTTTAGTTCTTCTGCCATTTTTTCACAATTATTTATCTCTTCCACTGCTTTTTGTTCCCAATGATTGGATTTATCCGCTTTAGAGTCCAATTGATTTTGCAATTCCTGGTTGGAGGAAACATTACTCTCCATGGTTTTAAATAACTTTTGTTAAGTGACTCTTTCTTCCTCTAGTCTTTTACTAATTTTTGCCAATTTTCCCCTTAGTGCCTTCAGCTCTGCCTGCTCCTATTCCTTCACTACTGCCTCCACATGTTCCTACTTCGTATTTGCTGATGTAGAGGTTGATGTTTTAATCTTTTTATGTAATTCTTTCAAACTATTCTCTAAAGCTTTCCTCTTTTCTTTTTCATTCACAATGTCTGCCTGTAACTTTTCTATATTTTTTTTGAGCTTACTTTTCTCTCTTTCTAGATTTAGCAGTGCACTGTAGACCACTTGGTTTGTAGACTTTGACACATAGATTTTGTCCACATTTTTAACTTTGGAAAAATCCATTTGGAGAGTGCTAACATGAAATTCAGATGGATCTATCTGACTCTCTAGTGGGTTTCTATCTTCTTTTGGTGGAATAACAACCATGAACTCCATCATGTCTCTATTTGGGTCATATGTTGGAAAAACCCTGTTGGATGCAGATTATTCCTCTATAGCTACAGTAAGGGCACCATTCTGCAATGTCTTCTTTATTTCCTTATTCTTGGTTGTTGTTTTTGCAAATTTATTATAGAAATCTTTGAAATGAAAATATGGTGTTGCAAAAGGATTTGAATGTTTGAAAGGTGAACTAGAGATTGTAATGCCTGTTGATATAACTAATGTTGTTTGAGGATTTAAAATTTTAGAGGTTTTTTCTAAACTTGAAAGTGAATACATTTCTTTAGGATCGAGTCTCAATGATGTGGAAACCTTTTTCTTCTTGACACTATCTTCTTCTCTAGGATTCTGTGTACATTCTACTGGCCTCTTTAGAGAGGGAACTTGTTGTATAAGTTTCCTAGTCCCACTGGCACCAGTGCCACTACCAGACCTAGTAGCAGTAGATTCCAAAATCCCACCCGAGCCAATGGATGTTCTTGTTGGCATAGTGGTTCGTGATGAATCTAATGGGTCCAATCCAAATCCAACCCCAAGGCCTTTACCATGATCAAATTTTTCTGTGACAATTGGAATCCAGACGCCTTCTCCTGTGGGACCAAACCACCACCTTTCTAACCCATTTTTCCACAATGATTGCCCCTTTGCTATATAATTGTTTCTAGTAGTCACCGACTCCACTATGACTCAGAGTAAATGCAATTGTTGGATTATCATCCACACTATCTGGAATACTACCATCATATGCCATGGTAGGATGGTCCAAACTCCACAATTTTCTAAACTCTATATCCTCATTTTATTTCATCCAGATCTGCTGTGGTCTTTGGTTCACCAAGATCCTTTCTCATACTCCAAAAATCATTCATTTTTCGTTGGAGTCCATTTTCTATCATTACATTCTTCTGCTATTTTCTTTGGTATTTTTTTGTTTGATGGATGAGTAGCTTTTTTGTAGAAATTATAGGACATTCTAGGCTGTACAATGCCTAGGTTTATTGATGTCATAATTTGTGATGACAACTGTTCAACTAAATTTTTTTCCTCAGCGGAAACTTTCTCCATCCACTACAACATTTGGGGTCAAATTTCAACGCCAATTTGCGACAACGCTACCATTTGTGTGTGATTTTTGTATTTTTTTTCAAGTGCCCCCGACGCTATTGCAATAGCGATGATACCATCATAATTGTGAGACCCTCTTGATTATAAAAAAAAAGAAAAGAAAAATAAAGGCTCATTTGTGATCAAGCTGTGCATGCGAGCGGAAGGAAACTATACCATTCTGCACGCGAAGAGGGCTCTTGTTGTATTGTATCCAGCTAGCAGTCACAATTGAAGAATCCAACAGCTCATTCATCACACCTCCGGGTCGGTTTGCAATTCATTCAGCTAGTTTCCTTCATGTTTAGGGTATAGCCACCGCGTACTCATCAACAAGCTGCCACCGCGTACTCACCATTTGAGGTATGTCTTTTATTTTAGCCTTTGGTTAAGAGCATATTATAGATATTAGTCAATATGATGAATATACACCGTAATGAGAACATATGCTATAATCTGTAGAAACCCTAGCATAAAGAAAGTGATGCTTTGTCACAGGAAGTATGCCACTGTTGTCTCACTGAAGCTTTGACCCCATCTATTGAAGGTTAGATGCCAATGAATTTTGCAATGGTTGGTGTCTTTTTAAATGCCTCATTGAGGGATTGAACAAACTGTTTGGAACCTTGACATTCACAATCTTATTATCAATTTCAATATATGTCTTGTATTTTAGCCTTTGGTTAAGAGCATATTACATGACTAGAGGCGTATACCATAAGATGGCCTGATTGATATTAGTCAATATGAGAGCATACATCGTAATGAGAACATATGCCGTAATCTTCAGAAACCCTAGCATAAAGAAAGTGATGCTTTGTCACGGGAAGTATGCCACTGTTGTCTCACTGAAGCTTTGACCTTATCTATTGAAGGTCACATGCCAATTAATTTTGCAATGGTTGGTGTCATTTTTAATCTTCATTGAGGGATTGAACAAACTGTCTGGAACCTGGACATTCAGGATCTTATTATTAATTTCAATATATACATTGAATTATATGGTTTTTCACTATAGATGCTTGAGGGTGTTAGTGTTTTTTGCTTTAATTTCTTGCTGGCCTTCTGTCACATTAAAGAATAAGATGTCTTCTCTAGGAGCTGAGGTCGAGTCTTTTCTAATGTTTGGGTTTGCATGTCCTATTTTCATTTTTTAGTACAAACTTTCTCTACTTTAACAGCTTGAGGATGGTAAAATTTAGTTTATTCCTTGTTTCAAATGCTATACTATTGACTTACTAATGGCATGGATGAATATGGTTTTTTTCCCTACGGTGGAGGAGCTTGTGCTCAATAAGAGATACACACATGTTGTTGTTCCTGTATCCTAGGCTACA
>MU223423.1:3865481-3879724 GCA_018584345.1 Thuja plicata
GAGAGGCAAGGAGAAGTGTATGGCTTGACTATGCACATGCGTAATTGTAGATGAGGATTAGTAATAGGGTGCCATGCATTGCTTAGATCCTTTGGATCTAACCCCATCTTGACCTTCCTTGCAGGTTTTGGATCATACATGAGCATACTAGATTCAACCTTGAGTCAACACTTAAACAACATTAGGTAGTGATGCAAAATTTATTTTCTGTAGTCGTTGCAGCAACATCAGGCGCCAACTTCAGCACAATATGATCACTAGACATGTCTATATGTCTTCTACTTTTAAGTTGCGTTGTTTCCGTTCTTGTTTTATTTGTTGGGTGATCCTTTCTATCCAAATTATACCAATACTTTTATAAGAGATTTTCCCTTTTTACTTCAACCTAAACAAACTTTCAGGCAAAATTCTAGCTGAACTCTTCAGCGAGAAGATGAATCGGTCAAGAAAAAGGGGTATAATGCATTCAAGGAAAAGGCTCTAGAGGCTGCGAAGTCTTTTGTACACCTTTTTCTTGGTAATTGAAGTCATCAATGGAAACTTACAATCCTAAACAATTAGTATACCATTGATAGCTTCATAATTATTAAGTGAAAGGGAGTTCTATGATCCAAAACCCCCTTTGGTGACGATCCTATGCAGTTCCACGTAGCGCCCGTGGTTTATAAAATATTCTTCTTTGGTTGTTTCAAATTTTATAAAAAACCAGGAGAACATTGAATTTATGCCCATTTGGGGCCTCTAACACTATATATTCTATGCAGCTGCACGTGCATTCTCAATTTAGAGTGGGAAAATCTTATTTTGGAGGAGGGAGAGAAGCCAAACACATAAAGAACATGCACATAAACATGATAGATGGGAAACATAAATATAGATATCACAACAGCTAAGAAACATAAATGTAGATATCATGGTCAGAATTATTTGGAGACAAAACATAATTCAGTGGTATACCTAGACGATGCAACACAACCACTACTCCTCCAGTTTGAAGTTGGCACTGCACGATCCAAAAACCATAAATAAGGAATAAATTTAGAGAGTGGAGGTATATTATTTTGGTTATTATGGCCCTCCTTCGCTCTCTAAATTTATTCCTTATCTATGGTTTTTGTATCATGCAATGCCAACTTAGAACTGGAGGAGTAGTGGTTGCATTGCATCTTCTGGGTATACCACTGAATTATGTTGTGTCTCCAAACAATTGTGACCATGATGCCTACATTTATGTTTCTTAGTTGTAGTGTCCCAGGATCCCTTATGACCCTTTATGACCCTTTACGATCCCTAAGAATACATCCTAGAGATCTTAAAGTGTCGCAAAGGGTCATAAGAGTGTCCTAGGAGGGGCTAGATGAGCTTCCACCTTCACGTGGTTGGCCTTGTTAAGTAGAGAATTTTAAACTATTCTCGAAACAAAGAGAAACTCTTAAAAACTCTAAAGCGACACTAAAAAAATACATGCGATGTTGAGCCATCGACAATTGCCGACGGCTCGATGTTGCATGTATAGAAAATTTGTCACACGCCTGTCGTAATTTTGACCCTTATTATGCGATGCCTATGTGTCATAATAGCGACAGATAAAATGTAATGACAAAATGATTACCATTATAGGCGGCTCGTATTGTGACACCTAGACATCACTTTTTTTAGACGTGCAACGAATTTTCTATACTTGCGACGTCGGGCTGTCGCAAAATTACCGACGGCTCGATGTCGCATGTATAGAAAATTCATCGCACGCCTGCAAAAGTGACAAATAACATGCGATGCCTACGTGTCAGAATAGTGACAAATGATATGCGATGCTTATGTGTTGTAATAGTGACACATAAGATGCGACGCCTACGTGTCGTAATAGCGACATCAAAAATATGTAATGAAAACATGGTAACCATCATAGCCAGCTCGTATTGCGATGGTTAATACCATCGCAATAATGATAGATGACACAACCGTCATTAATTCTGACACCAAAACTGCAACACTGGTCTCTGTCGCTAGGCCGACGGGAAAGTGTCAGAAAATTGACACATAGCCGTCGAAAAGAGACCTCAAATGTAGTAGTGATCTCTTTTGTAACATCATCCCAACTATCCTTGTTTTTCAACTTCTCTACCTATGGTTTACTTTCATGTTGAAATAAGTTTGTAGAGTTCTTATTAGAAACAAGCATTGTTTGAATGACGTTGAGTGGATCATACATCCAGTTCCACTCTAAATCAAATTGAAAAATTTCTAAATTTATTTTGCCACTTTGAATGCCTTTATCTCAAATGTTAACCCTCCAATTGAGAAAGGTAAGGAAGGGAATATGCTCTTCTTCGACTGGCCAACGAAGAGTCTATTTATGCTCTCTAGTTGTAGTACATATTCTATTGCAAACACCCTGTCTGTCACATGCATTAGCAGTTTTTGGGGTTGCAGTTCTGATCCATAAAACCTTAGCACAGTGTATTCTTCCATTAAGTACTAGTCAACCAATTGAATTGTGCTTCCAAGTTGGATGCAATCCCTACATGAAGCAGACAATCTGGGCATTGGAGTGCTTGTTATTTTTTGTACAATGGTGCCTAAAAGAAGTCTACAAAATTACTATAATTCCTTCTGTTATCATACATCCTTATCTGAGGTGTCCAGTTATATATTGGAGTACTTGTCGATCCTGTCCCCCTCTAAATTTTAAGCTTGTTTCCATTTCTCATTAATATTGTAGCATGCTTGGCTAGCAAAAGAAATCACAAGTAGGTTGTGAACCTAAATGTCTTAGAATAGCCTCTTTTAATCAATGCTAATTGTTCTTGCATCGATTGAACCACATGTCCAACAAAATTATATCTTACTATTTCATTGACACAATGGATATCCCAAATCAATTGAATAATGCTGGCACCCACTTCCCTATTGTTTTCCAATCCCAGGACAAATGCTAGTGAGGATATAGTATCCTGAACCCATGGCAAAAAAATGTTAAAATCATAAGGAGGCTTATGGTTCTCACCAAATGAAGCCTTTGCCTCTACAATTATTAGACCCTTTATAAATGAATCTTTTGCATTTGGCGCGACTGCGTCATATTTGTTTGGCAGCAATCCGAGGTCAATATGGACATTACAATTTTTTCGGTCAAACCCTAGGTCTAGAAAATTGAGAAATTCTTCTTGGTTTATTAATAAAATTTCTTCCTGATTATTTTTATTCACAATTGCTTTTCTTTGTTCATCATAATTTTCTGCACAGATCAAGACAATTTCTGGGTAAGGGAAAACTTCGGGTAACAACATGCAACCCAAACCTACATCCCACGAAGCAACTTTATTCAATTTTGCACTTATCATTGGATTAAATTTTATAAATTCATACCTCTTTGGCCCAGTTTCCTTACTGCACAATGTATGTTTAATTGATATAACTCTCCTTTGACCGTCAATAGTAGGATCATAAACATCGTGATACTCATCAGTGAAACTAGATATTTCTACTAGTTTTCTGTAGTCTATTAAAGTTTCCCCATCTTCTTTCCCTTGGCCTTGAGTTTTCTCTTTCCCAATTATTCTTTGGAAAATTGAAAAAAGCACAGAATCACATACATTTACTAACAAAATCACAGATAATAACTGACTAATTAAGAAAACCCCAATTGTACATGCAAGAATTAAAATTTCAAAATCAAGTTAAACAAAATTTTTGACATTACTAAACAGGGATGCATCAGGCTAGATATCTTACCCAACATTATATTTTGAAATCTAGATAGATAGAAGTAAGAATGGCTAAGGCTCTCACAAATTATAGTCTCAAAATCTTCGGCGACAGTTCAACAATTTTTTTTAGCTCTGCTACTACGAGTCGATAGGTCTTTAAAAAGGAAATGTTAAAAACCTTTCGTTAAATGTAATGTTTAAACCAAAGTTCCATAATCCTTTTAATTAAACGTAACATTTAAACCAAATTTCTGGAATCCTTTTAATTTTTTATCTTCACATGATATAAGGGTACGTAATATTTTGGATGAATTACACGTGTCACATTTGCAGAGCAAGTTTTCAGAAAAGGTTTTTTTGGAACCCATAGTACTTCCAAAATACAACTTCAACCGTTCATTTCTCATAATCCAACGATTGTTACAATTTTAAAATATTAATAATTTAATACACACTAATGAATATAATCATTAACTACATTCACGTAGAATTCATGCATTCAAGAATACCTTATCCATGAAATTTGAACCAGTCACCATTAAATGATAAAGTTTGGAAACATTTAATTATTACATGAAACAAAAGTGCCACGCAAGTTTTTTATATTATATTAGGAAAAATTTCATTACAAATTCACAATTCAACAATGCCCATAGGCCATATCTATTATCGATTCTTATAATCAAAACAAAAAAGAAAAGCACTTCAAATTTCTTAAAACATTTTCATATTTTTTTTTTAAACATACATGATTGCACTTTACATCATTGAAAAAACCCTAGTAAGCTACTACCACCAAAGGGAGACACAGTAGAGACTAGGTAGACTCAAGGATAGGGACACGGACAGGGACAAAGATAGGGATAGAGGGAGACATAGTCAGGGACTATTTGGCTGAGGCTCCCTTCTTTCTGTGTGGAACTTTGAAGAGAGAATAATCTCAGAGAATTCTTCTAGCCATCGATAGTCCTCAGTTTCCTCCAGTAGGTGCCACTTCCGGAGGAAATCCCTCCCAATCTATGCCCACTTTCGATGATGCATGAGCTGCTCAACATAAAGGTTAAGTAGAAATGGTTTCCTGGGCACATTTACTCCTGGTTATAGAATCCTAGGCAAATCATTTGCCCAAGGAATTCCAAACCCAATTTCTGCAAATATGATAACATTCACATCGTCGCCGAGGTACTCTTCTCTGAAAAATTTCCTTAGAAGCATGAGAATATCCACCTTTTCCCCCAGGTCAAACAGAGATGCCAAGAACCAAGACGAAATGTTGGTGTTAACTCTATACCTATTTTCACTCTAGCAATTCACGTCCCAACACCATCCTTATAGCCTCCTTGGTGAAGGCTCCCAACTCCGTAGCAATAGACACTAGGATTGGGTCTATGACCAGGCCCAAAAAGGCCTTCTGATCCTCCAAGGCAGTGCATCTTAACTGAATTTGAGTGTCCACTGAAAATAAAACTGATATTAGTATTCTAATTTTTGACAAAAATCAAAGAGAACCAAGCACTCGTAGACTATTTTCACAAATCTTCTTTCACAATCATAAATTAACAAGCGTAGCTAATCTATTTATAAGCCTTGATTGAAATTCTTTCTCTTCCCTAAAGATATAATTAATTTGTAAGTTAAATGGTAACTGTCCTTCAAAAATCTCCAAATCTTTCATATTTAATGCAACAGTGGGTGAAATTGGAAATAACATTTATGATAAGACATTTCCTATCTTGGGAATAAAGAAGGCTGAAAGGATCACGTCACGCAAGTGGACATAAAAATTCTTTATTATAAAAAAACTTTAAACCTGTGCTCACTCCGTAGAAACGATAAGAAAAGTATGTTAGCTACGAAATGGTGGTAGGAGATGAAGCTTTACCATTGATGTAAGATCATCAAACGATCAGAAAACAATGTCCTTAGATGACATGATGTTTTCATTTAAGCGTTAACTTTAAGGCATTATTCTATCAAGGTAATGAATAGATAATGATGTCACACATATTTGTCATTGAAAATTGAAAGGCTCCATCTAAGCAGCCATTAATTGAGATTACTTTAATTGATGTCATCTACTCATCACCATTAATTAATATTTCTATCTAATATTACCGAAGATTTCCAAAAGAATTCTTCTATTTTGGTGTCAGAAAGTGAGGTCACAGACTCACACGTCCGTTGGATTACAACATATCAACGACCAAAGGTGAATTTTGGGCCTATTGTTGGTCTTCATAATCTTTATGAAAAACTCTTGGCGGAATCATGACACGTGGTATGATTGATCATGGGATTATTGGTACGATCAATCATACCACGTGTCATGATTCCGCCGAGAGTTTACCGTAAAGATTATGAAGACCAACAATAGGCACAAAATTCACCTTTGACCATTGATATGTTGTAATCCAATGGTTGTGTAAGTCTGTGACATCATAGTGATGGGACCCGATGCAACTTCAACGTCAAATTAGAACCATTGGATTAAGAGAGATGAACGGTGGAAGGTGCATTTCAGACGGAATGTGGTGAGATAACTCCTTTACTTAAAACTCTCCCTGGAATCATCACACGTGTCATTCTTTGAGAATGAAAACTTAGATGAATGAAAATTTAATAATTATTTCCAATTATTAAATCGCCATACCAACTATACAAATATTGTATTAAATTGCCAAGTTTATATGTATTTTTGAAAAACATTCGCCATGACAAATAAATTAATTACAATATTTGGAAAATAATATCGCCATAATTTATCAGTATAAGGAAGTCTGATTCGCCAATTAAATCAATAATTTTCCTATTAAAAACATTTGTAGTCGCCATATTTTTATAAAAATGGTATACATTATTAAAAAATTTGCCACTAAATATCCATAATTTGAAACATAATTCGCCATCAATATTAAAAATTTTCCCTCCAAAAAACATGTGATTCGCCATGATTTTATACTTTTTGGGAGGGCGGAGGGGGGTGTTTCTTAAATTTATCCCTGCACACACAGTAATATGCTTCCAAAAGCCTGTTATGACTATTATAAGGCTTTTATATGTTTGCAATAACCTTCAAAAAACCTGTTTTCACTCCCAACACTTGCGGTTTCTCTCCTAAAACTCATCATCAATCAAAACAAGTAATTTCAGATTTGAAAGGTCAAAGCAAAAGCCCGTAATATGTGAAGTTGAAGGTGAAGAGCCTATTTTTTTTATATTAAAAGTGACGATTCATGGGCATGTAATATGGTTTGAAAAGTCAATTTTTATTATCAAAACACGGCTCTAACACTTGTGGCGTCAAGTTAAAAGTTCTTCTAGGGCACAAAAATATGAATTTAGGAAGAAAATAAAAAATCTGAGTTTGCAGGCCCATTTTAGAAGTCCGTCCAAAGATAGTTTGTAGCTTGTTCTTTCTCACTCGAACCATGCTTTTCTCTTGAAGGCGTTGTTTTGCTTTCTCATTACATCTCCACTTGTAAAGGCAAATAAAATCATTGTGGTGCAAGTTTGAATGGGTCATTAACTTCCTATCTTCTTGCATTTTTTGCTCTCATCCATAGCTATTTGTCAGAGATTTGTAGAAGATTGAGTTTTTGTGAGAATATTTAATTGAACTCTTTGCTCATATATCTGCGATATTGGAGAGTTTTCTCAAATTTTAAATCATTAGTATTTGTGAGGATTTCTTCAAGAATTCAAAGTCTTCTCCTTCTGCATTTCATTCAAAAATGATAATAAAGAGTTCTTACCCTCATTTGCAAATGAAAATTTCTTTCAAAGTTGCAATGCAAGGTTCTCAATATTGTATATGCAGTCGGCATTAAAAATCCCATCCACGAGTTTGTTTTACTCAAAAAGAGAAAGTTTTTTTGCCTGTGTAATGCAAGCAAAAAAACCCACCTTTAAGTGTTTTACACATTCTTTTGACAAGGTTGGAAGTGGATTTCAAAAACCCGTTAGTGGGAAGAAAGTAATTTCTAAAAGGACTTGTACTGGGACCTAAAAAGCCCACTTACAAGAGAAAATCCTTCTCACTTGTGCTTGTGCAAGGAGCAAAAGATGTGAAAATGAATGAGAGTGTAGAAATCTTTCAAGACCAATTTCAAGAAGGTGATTCGTTGATGCCATGAATAAAAAAAAATCAAGGATGTAGGTTCATATTCCAGTTCGAGATGCTTTCACTAAACCAAAACACATCAATCATCGGGCATTCTGTAGCAACATGAAGACTGAAAAATGATGATGTAATAGGAGTCGTGTCTTGCCAGACACTTAATTTATTTTCATCATGCATTTTGTTACTTTGTAATTTACAAATTACATGTAACGTGAAAACAAGATGTAATTGCATGTGATAGTATCACATGCAAAGATGTGGCATGTAATCACCTTGCAAATGCATTAGGATTTGCAAGGTTGAATAAGTCAAATTAGGTTTTTGAATTAGTCAAAGTTTGTTGGGTTTCTTCCAAATTTCTCTAAACTTTATTTGATGATATTTTCTTGAGTTGATTGAGAATTTTAAGCTTTGATTAAGAGGGATTTGAACCCAATCCTATATACTTTTAACTGCATGTTGTGTTGAAAGTTATGATTTGGTTTCAGGTTTGATATTGAAGACTTTGGGCTGCCTATCAAACCTGAAATTAACATAGGACACATAGATAAGGAGGGAATTTGCAGACTTTGTGCTACTTTTATTTTCACAGTTTGTGCATGCAAGGTGAAATACGTGCTGGAGACTTTGAGTTGCACATATGTTTCATTCCTGTTCTCAAAATCCTATAAGGAGCCATGGAAAGACTTTGAGCTTTCATGAGTTTCTTGGTTATGTGAAATGTTGGTATGCTGAAGGTTATTCTTACATCTAATTTTCTATTTATTAGAATTATTTCTCAAATAGATGATTTGTAAGTGAAATACACTATTGTGGTAAGATTGTATTGTATTAGTAACATCTATTATGAAACAAGAGAATAGGATGAATATCCCACCCTGATCTAGCTTAGTGTAAATAAGTAGTTAAGTGTTTTGTTGATTCCAGTAGAAATAAGAGGGGGAGCCTTCCCTTAGTAGTAAGAGAAACTTTGTCTCACATGTTGTTCCTGAAACCACTATTTTGCAATTGACTCTTAAAAATAGTTAGTTGCAAACTATCCACAGTTTTGTAAGTTGTGGTCACGGTGAATTACAAAATTGCCAACCAACAGTTTTTGGCGACTCTGTTGGGGATACGATGCTCATTCAAAAGCCTCATGTTTTTTTTTGAAGTATACCTGTGTCCTTTTCATTTCAATTATTCATTGTATTTTTTATTTATTGTAGTTTTTTCAATATTTTACCAAGGACATGTAAATGGATCGATGTCCTTGGGGAAATGCTTTTGGTCTATTGAATTTAACTCTACCTCTACATGCTCTTCTTGATGGTTCACAGAAGAATTTTTCAAAGTTCTTTGGTGATGGACAACAAAATCTTGATGAATATATTGCTACTTTTTACATTGCATGTGTTGTTCATGGTGTTGAACATGAGGATGTGTCTGTAAGGTTGTTCATGGAAACTCTCCAAGGTGTAGCTATTGATTGGTTTTATCATCTTGCACCACAGACCATCACAAGTTGGTCTACTCTCATAGCCAAGTTTGAAGAAAATTTCAAACCACCTGAAGATTCTCATACCTTGTTGGTCCAACTCGCTCAGTTGAAGAAGGCATCTCATGTGCCTATGGGTGAATTTGTGGCTCATTTTAACAAGTTGATGCAAAGAATTCTAGTTTTTTCTCAACCTATTGGTACAAATTTAAAGTGCTTCTTTGTCAATGCTCAAATTTTTGAAGTCAGTTTCTTATTAAGAAGAGGAACCTCGACTACTCTTGCAACTACACAAATATTGGAAATTCAAATTGAAGATGATCTCATTCTTTCCATGAAGATAAGAATTGAAGCAAGTGAATTTGAAGAAATCCCTTTTTCTTTAGATTCATTTTCTTCCATCACAAGGATGGATCCTTCGGTATTGAGGTTGGCAAATGAGTTGCTTGCTTTCAAAAAACAAATGGCTCAAGGTATATTCTTTGTTACTTACAAAGATGTATAAGGGATACCTCTTTCAAATGTTTCTCATAGTTTTGTTGATGAGAATCGACAAAATTTAGTTTCATGACCAAAGAAGCTTTCTATTGAGGCATCATTAGTGAAGGAAACATCTAAGCACCTAGAAACTAAAGCTAGTGGTCTTTCTATTCTCTTCTAGGAAAAGGAAGAAGACATAGCCGACGAATCCTATTTCTAGTTCATGCAGCCTTAGAAAGCTAGTGATGATAAGATGAGGAAGGAAAATATTTCTTCCAACGGTCAAGATAATGATGTCATTAGAATGGACATTCAAGAAGATCCCAGTCAAGTTGAAAATAATGCATCTTCACTTCCAGGTCATGAACTTGAATGAGTGTTGCATGAAAGATCTACCCCGGATTTGATGAAGATCTTATCATAAACATCATAGAGGAATTTTGTTCAAATTTTGAAGATAATTTTCCTATGTATGAAATTTGTAACCAACATGATATAGAAGAAAGAAATGAGGTAACTCATTTTTATCACCCTGAGGTTCCTATGGTTGATGAACCAGTCAAACAATTTGAAGCATGAAAGGAAAGATCAATTTTTGTTTGATCAAGGGTCTTTCTTGGTTGGAGGCCAATAGGAAGTCAGTAATTCCAGTTATACTTGAGCATGAAGAAATAATGAAGGAAGAGGGTTAACATGTATTTGTAGTTCAATAGGAACAACTTGAATTCACAGACCTACTTGGGAGTGATATTACATATTATTTATCTCAAGAAGGTGAATTTGTTCATCTCTTTGGAGAGGTTTTACATCAAGAATTGTCATCGTTGCTTTAGTTGTTCATGTTTCATGGTTACAAAGTTGCTTGTGAACATGAAAGGTGCTAAAAAAAGGTAGCTATTTTTCTGAGTTAGTAAATGGTTTCATCTAAACATTGCATTGTTAACTAGTATTAATTAAGTAGGTTTTCTTTGTTTTCAATAAGTGAACTTGCACAGTTTGTTTTGTTTTAACTAGGTTTTCTTTGCGTCAGTTGCATCATCCTGTTTGTCATTTTGTGTCTTTGATGCTTGACTCTGTAGCCCAATGGATACTAAGGCACTTACAGATCTATATTCTACATTCCTCATTGTTTCCAAGGATAAATGAGGTACATTCCCCAATTAGAGGCAATTGTTGTGCTCAATTTGTATTCGCAAAATTGGGGCAACCCTACAAAACATTTCATTGGATGAACTCTCTAAGGTGTTTTCTTAGTTTTTTTTAATATTTTGGTTTTATTTTCACCCTAGGGTTGTGAAATTTTCAATTCTTCTCATTTGGAGATATTTTAGGCTTCAATCAGAGTTTTCTATCAGAAGATATTAAAGAATTAAGAGACTAGAGTTTGGATTTTTAAGCCTAACTACATATCTTCCACTGACACATTTGGATGCATTTTTTGACAAATGATCATCCAAAATCCAATGGTTGTGTATAGAAGGTTTGACTAATTTTTGGCCATCTTTTCGTTATTGGAATTTTGTCAGAATCTTTGACGAATAACATTTCTTTGAACTTTTGACAAAAGTTTTGTAAAAAATGAGAGGAATAAAATACCCTTGACTACGTCAGAATTCTGAGAAACATCACCGTCAGACCTCTAATGAACACCATGTTGTAGGTTCCATTGACACCGTAGTATGTGTGACAACATTTTCCATCACCTGTACAATATTCTCGTCAGAACTTGTTCATGTACCAGTAGGCTCCGACGAGAATGTTGTACCTGCGATGAAACATTTTGTCACATGTACAATATTCTCATCAAAAATTTGACTACTACTTTTGCTGAAATTATGACGTACCTTTTATATATATATATATATATATATTTAAAATTTATTTATTACCTATCCCAAATATTTCATTTTGGCATAGGCATGGGAGAAATGAATGTGCCATGACATTGTCTTTAAGGTCTGATATAAAAATCTCTGTCAAATTGTTTGATGTAGAGGAAGCACTAGTTTCCCACAAACACACCCTTTTTCCATCCTAAACATAAGGATCAAACTAATGGTTTAAAACCTCACCAACATGCCCTGACCATCCCTAGGCCCTTGCTAAATAGGAACATGCTCTCTATACAAAATCAAACTCTTGATCATTGGGACTCATCAACATGTCTCATCCTGCAACTAGCACTCACCAAATTCCTCGGTGCCATCAACAAACATCCTTTCTTGATGCATAGAATCCTACAAACATAAAATTCCTAAGGGTACTTCCTGACCCAAACATATCTTCAAGGCTCTAACATTTGGAAAGTGACAATGCAAGCAATTGTTATTTTGTCATCGTTGTCAAACCTTAACTGGTGAGATTATTGTTATCTATTTGAGTACCATATCTATTGTTGATGAAGAATATTTAACAAGAAGACCAAGTGAATGGTTTAGTTAAGGAAAATAAAAGGGTACTTGATCAATTGGCACTTTGGCAAAGTAATTAGTTGTTTATCTTTCAAAAACATTTTTTCTGGTTGTTCTGTGCTGAGCAAGTTTGGCTTGTGCCGAGAAAAGTTTCTTATGCCGAGCGAAGTTGTTTGTGATGAGAAAAGTTGTTCAATATCAAGCACCAGGGAAATTTCTGAGTGGAAACAGTGATGTTGGCTAACTTACAGTAATTGGATTAATGATGAGATTTGAGATCTCTGGCCGACTTAGTTAATTTTATTGGGATATGTAATGTTAATTAAAGATTGATCCACGTCATTTAATGTATGGGTAACCGTAATTAATGCATGGTTTCAAGATTTAATTAGAGACTAATTTGGAGAAGTAAATGTAATGAAATGATGGAATGATCCATTGGATTTGACCTAACCTAAGATCTACAATCTTAATTAAGCGGCAAAAGATTTATCTGACCTAGACAGAGAGGTATATGATAACCTCAAGGGGTTATTCATTGAGTATGCTAAAGTGTGCTGCTGAATGTGAAGTACATGTATGTATGCAAAAGGTTTTCATGGTTGATTTACTGTTTCGCATGATCTAGCAGAGAAGGCTGAATATAGAAGCAGGGAGTTACATGTGTGATTGCTTGATGGATTTCCAAGCAGATCAGAAGGTTGAAATGACAATGCAGGCCATCTAGTAAGTTAACATCAGAGCTGTAATTGGATCTGAATTTGCAAGGTAAGTTGTATGTATCAAATCACAACTGCTGATTACTTTCTAATCATTGTATCAGAAAAAATCCTTTAACAAGGTTGACCTAACAGTCATTTGTATAAATCCTCTAACAAGGTGACATTTAGGTGGAATGTTCTAAGTCCTCTAACAAGGCCACTCCTGACAGGATGATTTAATCCTATAACCAAGTCACACCTAACAGTGTGTTATTGTAACCTTTAACAGGGTTGGCTTCTCACAGAGCTCACTTCAGAAGAGTGAAAACTTGGTAGCATGTTACTGGTGGTTTTTCCCATATTGGGTTTCCACGTTAAATACTTGTGTCAACTTGTGTGAATGCTTATGGTTTGTTTTACTGCTATGTTCCGAGCTAATTACATTAGACATTAAACTGCATGATTAAAAGTTGGTGACATATGCTACTGCTACCGAGTAGATCTGAAATACAGAAATTTTTATTTGCTACATCTAGACTTGAGGATAACTAATTCACCCCTCCCCTCTCAGTTATTCTAAATTCATTCTAACAATTGGTATCAGAGCTTTGGTCTCCTAAAAATAGTTTGAAGGTACTTGGAGTGAAAAGATCAAGATGTATAAGAAGGAGTTTCCTAAGCTGAATAAAGATAGCTTCCTTGCATGGCAGAGTTTGATGAAACTACATTTGGCTGGTATTAGAGATGATGATAAGCAACTTATTGAAAATGACTATGTATCACCTACTACTCCTCTCATAGCTGCACAACTAAGAGAAAAGAAAGAGCACAATCAAGCAATGTTGGAGATCGCCTCCTCATTGAGGCACTATTTAGAGTTTGATGATATAAAGAGCTGCACAAATGCAAAGTAGATGTGGAACAAACTTGCAACTGTCTATGGTGGAGACACAAATGTGCTAAGAGCTAAATCAAAAAGTCTAAGAGGTAAGTTTGATGAGATGAAAATGCAAGAAGGTGAAAATGTTAATTAGTATTATGGTAGAGTAAAATAAGTTGTAAATGCCATTAGGGGAGCTAATGGAACAATTGATGATAACACTATTATGAGTAAGGTACTGAGAAATTTACTTCCTGTATATGCTATCAGAGTATCTCCAATTGAAGAACTAAGATGTACTCCTAACAATAATCTGAATCTGGAAAATCTGATAGGCAGACTCACTGCATTTGAAATGTCAAATTATGATAACTATAATCCACAAGGTATTGATTCTACTTTTAGATCATAGCTGGTTCTCAATAAATCTAAGAAAGGAAAGAAACATGTGAACAGTGATAGTG
>MU223423.1:3904936-3927431 GCA_018584345.1 Thuja plicata
TAAGATTGAGCACTGGTCTATTTTTGTTCAATGAAATGACTATCATCATTTAAATCAAATCTTTACTTTCAGTTTGGTCTTTTTTAGTAAAAGTTACAGTGATCATTCCCTGTAATTCCACCAATAGCAAACTAAAATAATTTAGTGATTTCATTATTCTAAGTTGTCAAGGGTATTCCCGCCCGAGTTTGTGGAGCTCAAAGTGCAGGAGGTTTCAAAACCTTGTTTCTGTTATTCTAATCTATGCTGGGTCAGTGTTAGGGATAAATAGAGTGAACCCTCTGAGGGGTATTTTTATGACAGCAAGAAAAGGGAACAACAAGCCACAAAAAGGAGCATTACCCAATGGTAAGATAATGATGTGAAGGTAACAATCATTTATTGAAAAGATTCAAAAGAATAGTGAACACAACTCATTAAATAATGCCTAAACTAATTGTACTATATAGTGCTTGATCAGTTTGATATTTTCCTTTACCACAATAGATTCAAAAAACTTTATAGCCATTTACCAATCAGTAGGGTGATACATTTGGATCTCCTACTTCTCAATCAAAACTTTTCCACATCATGAACACACATTTCAAGAAGAAAAGACATGAGAATATTGACTGTTACTATTGAAAACCTTGAGCAATTAGATTGTGATCAGTCAATCCATTAGTGGAACCATGAGAAATGTAAACTCAAGGTGTTTATGAATGCATTTTATTATTCCAACCAACCAATTCTTACATGAAAATGAACAACATGGATTTAACACCAAGTAACCTGAGTTTACCCTGTCACAAATTTAAATAACTCTGTCTATAATAGTACAATCAATCCTAAAAAATAAATAGGCCTTCTGATGAAAATTTATTAGATGAATATTTAGATCCCCTTATATCTCTTTCAATCACATTAAACCATTATAATCCTTTACTATAATTTTTATTTCCAAAAGAAATGTAATATGAAGTCACAGTCACAAAATTTCCATACTGTCACGCTAGGGCATCATGGTTCTCCATAAATTTTAAGCCATTTGTATTGGGGTTGATGAAAAATATCAACCTACAGCTCCCAATAATCACCTACATACAAACTTGTCAGAGAAAGAGAGAAGCAATAAAGCTATGGAGGCCAAAAATAATAGATCGATGGAAGAGGAAACATATTGAGAAAACAATGGAGAAAAAATCTCAATGCAATAACATCATCATTTCATTAGTAATTTACAAAGAGGGAATCCTTATAAAAGGATACCAAAAACCTAAAAGGGAAACCCTAAAGAGGAAATATCTAGGTTGCATAATAATAATTAATAAAAGAATTAATTATTATATGCCTAAAGTTTAGCTTAAGTAAAAGAGAGATAATAAGTGATTTAATAATTAAATCAAGATGATTTAATTAATAAGTGGAATCAATTTATTACTCTAATACCCCCTTAAGATAAACTTAGGGAGAAGCTAAAATCCTAGAAACAACTATTGAAAGAAGGAAATGGGTCCTGACAATAAGGCCTGATCAGGTACCCAAGTGGGAAAAACTACTCTCTGAAAAGAGATGAAGCCTAGTGAAGGACTGAAGAAGCCTCCAAACTAGAGAATGTCCAAGAAAATAGGAACAGAGGAAGAACATGTAGAACACCTCTAAAGCATGAAGCTGCAAACACTGTCGAAAAATAATTGCTGAAACCTCCACTATAATAGAACATGATCAGGTAGAGAAGACTATAAACAAAGCTTGAAGAGCTAATCAATCAAAGATGGAAGGATGCCTCTAAGAAGGAATCAAAGAGTGTCCATATGGTAAATGATCCATCTCACCAAAATGCATAGGTACCTAGCCACTACATCTACCTAGTACATAGGAAAAAATACTGAATACATAGATCACTCCATCAAACCAAGGAAGCATTAAAACCAATAGGTAATACCCCCCATAATGCTAAGCAGGGAGAGGCAGGACATGTACACTAAATTACACTACTAAGAATAACTGTATGAAGAAGAACTAGGAACATAGAAAGTGCAGAAGTTACAAACACATATAAAGGATGGTTTCATGGAAGGATCACTCTCCTAACACACATTATGAGGCTAATATCATGGAATGAACACTCACTTGACAAAGGTAGATGACAAATAAAGAAAATAACAAAACCCCCCATGACACTTTATAATATTGTGCGAGAACAAAAAAGAACAAAAAAGTCCCAGATCCCAAGCATGCATCAGTTGGCACTTTATCACAGTGCATTTGCAAAAAATAGATGCTACAGAAAAATATGTATACAATATCCAGGAATGACTGAAATCTATAAAAACATATGTAACAGCTAACAAGGAGTCAGCCCATGCACATAAAATGATCGAAGGACCTGAAACATCCAAGATATTCACCTGAATGCAAAAAATGCAAAATACTGAATAAAATATACATGGATAAAAATCTAGGTGCAAGACCCATGAAATAAGATAGAGCACTAAATCATCTTTCTGACGCCATGCGGAAGTCAAAAAATAGAGTCTGGAAGAATATGGCTCCCGGAGTGCAAAATAGATCACTAAATTTGACTGGAAAAAGGCTGCAAGATGGAAAAATCAAAAAATCTAACCTCCATATTTAGATAGAGCTTGAAAAGAGCTTTTCGACGATATATGATAGGTCAAAAATAGATACCGAATGCTCAAGATATCACAAAAACACAATAGGATACCCATTATGGAAAAAAGGGAAAATAGAATGACGATTTCGTTGCCATCAAATTTAACCTCACTATCAAACTTGCGACCGCTGAAATAAGCGCCTACATATGCGTACTTGCACATGCACGTCCTTTTCAAAAGGTTCAATCTTTTTAAATTTTTATTAAAAACTTTTAAAAAACTTAATAAAAAGTTATTTTTTTAAAACTTAAAAAAAAAAAAAAAATTTTCTATTTTTTTAATTTTTTGATGATTTTTAGCCTCGAAATATGTGCATTCATACTTGTACGCCCAGAATGGTAATTTTTTCTCCAGATGTCACGGAGGCCAAAATTGGCAAACATTATATGAAAATATAGGTTTTTGGGCCTTTTGAGCATTATGGTGAGGTCCATTTGGGACCAAAGTGCTCCCAAAAATAGGTACCCCTCAAAAAAGAAAAAATATGAAATTGAAAACCTTCTGAAAATATAGATCTGAAGAACAAGGCCAAAAACTTCTCATGAAGAGAAAAAGGGCATGAAAGGGCGGAGCTCTGATACCATATTGGAGTTGATGAAAACTATCAACCCACAACTCCCAAGAATCACCTTCATGCAAACCTGTCACAGAAAGAGAGAAGCAAAAAAACTATGGAGGCCAAAAATAACAAATCGATTGAAGAGGAAACATATTGAGAAAACAATGGAGAAAAACTCTCAATGCAATAGCATCCTCAATTGATTCAATAATAACAAAGAGGGAATCCTTATAAAAGGATACCGAAACCCTAAAAGGGAAACCCTAAAGGGGAAATATCTAGGTTGTATAATAATAATAAATAAAAGAATTAATTATTATATGCCTAAAGTTTAGCTTAAGTAAAAGAGAGATAATAAGTGACTTAATAATTAAATCAATATGATTTAATTAATAAGTGACTTAATAATTAAATCAAGATGATTTAATTAATAAGTGGAATCACTTTATTACTCTAACAATTTGAAATGAGACCAAAATCAAATGAAAGGGAATTAAAAACACTATCAAATCCTAAGGATTTAAAATTTTCCAACGGTTCAACTATGAGAAATGGAGCATTCAATTACCAAACCCTTGCCAAGGAGGGTTTTGTAACTATTTTGGCAAATTTGGATGGATCTCGCTCTGTGATCGACGAAAGTACCTTTAATTTCATTAAAAAGAAATTAGATTCACCATATTTCATTTCAATTAGTTTGGAACCAAAATTTATAACTATATGTGAATGCCACGTGACTGATCAACAACTTTGCGAGGAAAATGACTATAAAATGTAATGTTTTTATTGAAACTTTCATTGGTATTTCCCTCAACCCAAAGAGGGATATTTGAATAATTACAAAGTGGTTTTTTACATTTCCAACCGACCTCCAAGGTGGTTGAATATTTGTTTACATAAGGGCATGATTTAGTGCAAAGTTGCAAAAGTTGCTATATAAATTTTCACACTTTTCACACTTTTTATCCAAATATCTTCCTATGACTACAAAAATTTTCCAACACATGAAAAGTGATCAATAAACATGATTTGAACCTATTTTGACTTTTTGACTAGTTTGACCATCCTAGGGCCTTATAGGCCAAATGGTTACATTATGGCTCATGGACCTTATAATTGCATTCAAATGCATGTAAAAACATTAAATAAATATGAAATTTAAACAAATGGACTTTCCTCGACCTTTTTACAATATTTGACCAAACAATTGGTCCTGGTTCCTCATTGTGTTCCTGGTGCTCCTTCACCATTTGTCCTTGGGCTACTTCCTGCAACATGACAATGTCCTTTATGCTTTCAAAAGCTTTGAGAGACAATGAAATCCTTCATGATTTTTTTTTTGTAACAACACCCTCATAAAGTCAGAAAGACCCAAACCAACTCCATACCCTTGTTGGGATTACAACCACGAGCAAAGGAAATGACTTAAAATGGTAACTGTCCTATTTTTGACAATGAGAATGTAATCAGAGTATGGAAATGGTTATTTCAACAAAAATGAGACCCTCAAGTTGAAAATAGAAAATTATAATGGAAAGGATCCTTCCTTAGATGACAAAGTTCCCACCAACTCATAATTCTGTCCAACCCATCATGTGACTATTTACTGTCAAAGTACTTGAACAATCAAATTGTAGTTAGTTAATACATCAATGTAAACAAATTAAAATGGACCCAAGGTATATTTGATGATCCTTCACATCCTTAATCAACCACTTCAAGGATTATTTTACAGTGAGCAACATTTGAATTGGAACTAAACAGTTCAAGTTATGACTGTTACAAAACTTAGACAGTCATGACTGTATAAAACAATTTGATGTCCAATTATAACATAGAATTATTGATTCCAATTTATTAAAGGATTAATTAGGTCCTTCTTAACTTATTTCAAAAATATACAATCATCAAATCCTTCTACAATACGTTTCATTGCCAAAACAAATAAATTAAGCAGTCAAAGTCACCAAACTTGAGCAAACAGTTAAGCTAGGACTTGCTAGATTTCTTCAAATAAAAAACAATTTCATTCCAAAAAAAATGAAATAGTTAGATGCCTTAGCATTCTACTAGAATCCAAGAGATGATAATTTTTGAACGGTTGTACACTGAGATATTATCCAATCTGTATTGAAACCCTTGAAGGTAAGGGTTTACTCACTGTTTTGACAAAATGGGTTGGATATTCCTCTACAATACACATAAGAGATTGAAAATTGGTTCAATTGGAAGGTAAATCAACATATTCCATCACCAAATTTATTTCAAATCAAAATACATCATTAACTAGCAATGACACGTGGTTTTTATAAGTTTTTGCAGGAAAATCACTATGAAAATGCAATGTCTTTTATTGAAATTTCATCCAAAACTTCCAATCTATATTGAAACCTAACCAAGGGGCTATTTGAGTCATTAAAAGGCGGTTCCTAATTTTTCCAACCATATTTTGGATTATTTGAACATTGGTTGCCACATTAGACAACTTGTTTTGCAAATGTTGCAAAAGTTGTCAATGCAACTTTTGTAACATTGTTGCAATTTTGACACTTTTACATCAACAAACCCCTATAAAAATGAAAACATGACCAATATGATCTAGATGAACTAAAAAATACATTTTTTTCCCTTCTCCACCTAGTTTTACTAGTTTTAATAGTTTGACCCACCCTTGACCAATAGGGCTTAATAGGCCAAATGTGTACATTATGGCTCAAATGGCCTTACATTTGAAACCTAAAGCATAAAATAAAATCAAATAAAAATGAAATTTAAATGAATGGCCTTATTAAAAAAAAATGAAGATTTTGGCCTTAATGGCGTATTGGGAGCCATAATGCTCCTCCATCATTGTCCCAGCTCTCATACTGTCATAGTTTAATTAGTTTTCCTTTCCATTCAATTTGTTTGGGTAGGAGTCTCTTGGAGTTTGCAATAGTTTTTCACCGATCCTACATTTCTTATTTTCATTAGTGAAGGGTCCTAAAGGTTTCTATGTTATGTTTTATCATCAAATACATTGTCAAAATAGGGACAATTCTATGTAGCCTATGGGAGTTGGGATGTTGGGAAGTATGTTAGTTGTCTTTTAAATGAGATAAGTCAAGGGTGTTTTCTAGTTGTCCATAAGGGTTGATCAGAGATGTTGTTATGGAAGGATGTGTGTGAGAGGTTTATTGAGGGCTTGAGAATATTGGGTGTGTCTTATGCTATTGAATCCTAGTGAGTATTTTGTGAAGTTAATGAAGAGTTTCACCTATTGAGTTGGTGGGTTGGGAGAAAAATCTCCTTATTGTGGTTGTGTATTAGGATGATCTGCATCACAAAAAGGGTGGAAAAATGACCTTATATGAAGGTGTGATGTTGGTGAGTTCCATGATGGCTTAAGGACCCACTAATTTAGTAGATTTAATTTGTTTCTACTATTGAATAAAGAATGTCCAAAAGTGTCAATTTCATTTTGTAATATTTTCCACCTCATTTGGTTTGTTTGGTTTGTTTCCTTGAGAGACTATTGTTTCCATTTTATGGCTTTCACCATTCTTCTTTAAGGGTGAACTAAAAAATTCATAAACCTAATAAAATATTTCTATAACATTAAAGTTTCTATTTACATGTTGAATTAAGCTTGATAAACAACAAGTTGATACATTAACAAAAAACTGAAACAAAAATAAAAAATCTTAATCAAGGACCTTAGCCCCCTAAGAATTGTGATTTAGCACAACCTACCATATATAAATCTAAAGGCCATAATATATTTTGGTTTAATGCATTTAAAATGTTTGAGACTCACCTTTTCTGACCCTATACATCCAACCAATCTATCTTTGATAATTGTTCCAGGTGTTGACGAAGAAGGCTCCATCCAAACATCAAATTATTTTGCAGTTCTTGAATTATTCCTTTGATCGGTCACCACATACATAGAGTTTTCAATTATTGATGTACCCGAGATGTTAGGTCATTTACTGTTAATCAACATAGTATCAATCTTCCAAACTAATTACATGTTGAATTAAGCTTGACAAACAACAAGCTGACACATAAATAAAAAACTAAAACAAAATTTAGCAATCTTAATCAAGGACCGTAGCTATGATTCTCTCCACTAAGTAACTTGTGGTACTATTGTTCGTGTTGGCTCTATTGGTTTACACATTATTCAATAAGATTAACAGTACAACATAATGAAATATTGAAAAGTGCATTATCTTATTGTGCTTCTCTTTGTTTCAAGAATAGTTTAATATTCTCTATTTAAGATTTCCAACATTGTGAAGGTGGAATCTCATTTAGCCCCA
The DNA here is from genome assembly GCA_018584345.1 of Thuja plicata. Taxonomy (NCBI): domain Eukaryota; kingdom Viridiplantae; phylum Streptophyta; class Pinopsida; order Cupressales; family Cupressaceae; genus Thuja; species Thuja plicata. The sequence goes on from MU223423.1 coordinate 3,912,457, forward strand.
CCCCCCCTTAACATAACTCTAAATTCCCTATTAACATATAAAATTCATTCATTCTTTCATTTATTAATAAAATATAACATTCATTCACTATCACATAATATTCATTAATATTCATTAACACATAACATTCATTCACTAACACATAAAATTCATTTATTAACACATAATATGATTACAATTATTTGTTTTATTTTATTTTGAAACTAAGTAAAGACTAAGTGAAGCATCATTTTCTTCATCCTTTTTTCCCCTCTTCAGTCGTTATGACATCTTCTCGTGATCTTAATGTATGCCTAGTCATGTAATCAAGACATGTAGGCCTATGCAAACAAGGGTCCACTACAATAACACAAAAATAGGTTAAATTGATATGTTTTTTAATTATTGTTATGAGTATTTCATTAATTAAAAGATCATTACAAGGGTGCTCTTTACCTGATGGGGCCACATCATCTTCCTTATCATGTCATCTAGCTTCATCCTCGACATGTTGAACACCCTCTAAATCCTCTGGAGTTGAAACACAAAAGGATACATTAATCAATACATCAATTGAAATTAAATTCATTTAACATAATAAAAGTGGTCCTGTTTACCTGATGGGGGCACATCACATTCCTAATGTTGTCTAGCCCGATCATTCTCAACTTGTTCATCACATTCTACATTCTCTAAAATAAAAACTATTGGAAATATTTAGGTTAGGGACTGAGGGGAGGGGGGGGGGGGGGAATCATCNGGTGAATCATCATGCTCTACATGCTCTAAAGTAAAAACATAAAATGTTACATTAATTACTACACTAATTTCAATTAAATATGTTTAGTTGTATTAATAATTACTTAAAAAGTTTTGTATAACACATGAATACCTACAGTACCGGGATGCACACCATGACCTTCATGTGCAGGTTGTGTTCCACCCTCAGCAGGCCACATTCCAATGTCACATGCATTGTTATCATTACTTTCTTATTTAAAGCAAATAGGCACTTAGTCACTTTATGGTGGAAATTAATATCATATAGATTTCACAAGTATTCAATTTAAAATAATCTTCATTTAGGTTATTTACCTACATTTTGGATGCACTGGAAGCTTGCATTTTCAAACTCAAGACTCTTAGGCATTCAACCATGAATACATAGCCTTTCTAGAAGGAAATATTCATGTCATCTTGTGTGGGAACTCTAATGAATTCAGAGCCCTTCATTTTTGCAAAATATGATGAATTTTGCTTCTACTGTGTGATAAAATAAACATTATTTGCAATTTATTATTTTAATGCAATATTTCATTTATTGATACTTACAATTCGTGCAAAAAATTTTATATAACCACCAGAGCCAAGTTTGTGCTATAGTAATGGGGATAAGGCAATTCCAATTTCCAATCCCTAGACATCAGGGTTAGCAAAGCTGATTGTCCCAGATGTCTTTGTAGACGTAGACTTGCTGATTGAGCTAGCTAGGAAATATGATTCTCTTTCTAGAACCATTAGGAAAAGTGATGGCATAGCCTTAGTTACAATGGATAGGGATTCATTCATGAGGGATTTTGACATATATCATCCCTACACCATAGAGATTGACTTAATAAAGTTAGAGAATCAGTATGTCAGAGAAACTATCATTGTTGCCAAATTAATCCAGGGTCATGTGTCCAAATCAAACAGGAATTAAATAGCTTCCATCCAAATTCTACTGCCCCATATTTTTTCAAGGATTTGAGCTTTTACATGAAGTACATTTCTTATGGGCTATGTAGGGTTTTGAGGAAAGATGGGGGTATTGAAAGGGTGTCTGTAGATATATTAATGATCATCTTGGACATGCAGAATTCTCATGCTAATATTGATTATGATTATATTCATTATGTTGTTGATCAAATACATCAAGGCCTTATAGATGTCCATAAAAGACAAACCCTAAATTTTTGCATTATTCTATTATGATGCATCTAATTTTGTATTTAAATATTAATAGCATGGATGTACACAATTTGAGGCAAGGATGATGTCCCACGACAAGCAAAACCCTGTGCAACTTTGGGTTAGGGTTTGGAATTTTACTTCTAATGAGCATTATTTTTGTGGTTATCAAAATTGGATTTCATATCCAATTCTAAATCTCCTAGGTGTGAATATAACCAGATTTCCATTTAGGGTACTGCAACTTCTTAGACCTTGTCAGTATGTTGATAAGTGGACAAGAGATCATAACTGGGGAGATTTTTATTGTTGGGAGAACTTTACTTTGATGAGGGTATATGGATGTTCCCAACCCCCATAGATACTACCCAAATATGTTCCCCCAAGGATTTCTATAATGTAATTTATTTGGCAATTGATGTGGACATATAGAGATCACCTGGCTCCACATAGGAAGGGTGATTTTACACCCCAAAAGTTCAAGGTTACCAACTTCACCATTGGGAAAAGATCAATGGATTCTATGAATAAGTGGTTGGGTTATTATAGAATGAATAAGGCCCTGTACAGATATATAGACCTAGAGGGTTTTATAAAGAGTGCAAAGAAATTGCTAACCCCAACCATCACTACTATCAAAGAGCATGAGAAGTGTGTGGAAGAGGACCTCATAAGGAATATCTTGGAGGAAGATGAGGTGGCAAGAAGGATAGATCAATATCAAAATCTAATGAGCCTAGAACAAAAAATAAAGAAAAAGGGGATTCCCTTTGGAGGATTATTTCCTGGAGTGTCCCATTTACAAAGACTCAAAAGTATGACGGAGTCTTATAATACATTGTATAATCAGCTTGAGGGTATAATAGAAGACAAAGAGAGAGGCCTTGAGAAATAGTCTTCTTTAGAATATGAGGAAAAAAATGAAGGTGGTTACTCAGTCCATAGCCCTCCTCCCATGGATCAACCACCCTCAACAGAGCAGAATATAGAGGTAGACCTTACAAAGGTGCCTGATACTGAGGTGACTGATGAGCCCCCTAAAAATAAACAAAAGGTAGAATCAGGGGAGCCATCTCATGCCAAGGTACAGGAGATGAAAAAATATAAGGTGAGTTCTCTAATCACTGGTAACAAAGCATATGATCACCACCTTAGAAAAATAATCAGGGAAGGAAATAAAGTGAAAATGGATGACCAAGAAGAAATTGAATTACCTCTCTTGTTATGCCAAGATGAAAGAGAAAATCACCAAGATGAATTCTTTAATGATGATGCATTTATTAAGACTGTAGAGTTAAATAATTTCTTAATTTGGAGAAAAAAACAAGTAGGGGTGTAGTTACAAATGATAGAGGAGACATCAGTGCCAAGTGAAGCTTTCTAGGCCTTGCAAGCATATGACCCTGAAACTAAAACCATGACACCTAATGAGACTAGGAAACTAGTCAAATCTAGTGGAATATTGCTTGTAGCTGGTTGGGATCTAGCTTTAGCCTTCATAATTGATCAAATTAGAAGGCAACCTCATGAAAAGATATCCTTATAGACACAAATTTGAGAAATGATCAAGGGGTGTGGATATGATCCACGATCCCAGAATTTAGCTATGTGGTCATTGGACCCTAAGACATAGAAGCCATCTTTGATTAGTGTGCAGGAGAAAATGGATGAGGATAAGATCATTTGGTCTATCCATAATACTGGTGATCTAGAGATATCCTAGGCTCTTACCCATTTTTCACATCTCAATGAGGTTAAAATAGAGAAGATGTCCAAGAGATACCAGAAGCTTTTTTCATCAATCAAGTGCTATGGTGAAGGACATGGAAGTATGCTTGATTAAGATCAAGTCATTAGAAGGGAAGGTGGAGGAATTGAACAAGAAATTACAAGAGGTCCCCAAGGCTATCCTTGCTCCACCTAAACAGGTAGTGGATGCACAAACTGAGACCACAAAAGATGTTGCAATCAGAACAGAGAAAATGAACAAAGATCATAATAAAGTGGATTTAGAAGCCCTGTGGAAGATCTTGCAACATATGATTGATGTTCTAAAAGAAAAATTTGATCTAGTATATAATGCTAATAGTAAGATACCTAACCTAGAAACATAGGTCAATAACCATATTGCAACTTTGAGTCCTTATTTTGGCACTTGGTCAGGAAGGGCATCACTTTTTGAAAGGTTGGGAGCGTTAAAACCACATAGGGAAGATCTCCCTGAGATTGTGAGTCAGGTGGGAGAAGAAATTGAGAAGATTGGAGATACTTTGTCTTTCTTCAAAGTAAAAGAAAATTAGATAAAGGATAGGATAAACATGTTTGGGCTGGATTATGATAGATTTATTCCTCCAATAAAGGGAGAAGATAATAAGATTAAAGCAATAACAAAATGGAAAAATGAGTTTGACACTTTATTGCCTGTTAAAGAGGCCTTTCTAATAGATAGTGTTTCCCTAGATATGGATAGGTTTAATAAGACCTTAGATGAGGCTTTGAAAGTGGAGACAGACTTCATCAAGTTTGTAGAAGATATCAAGGTCATAACCGATGTTAGATGGGACAGGGAGAAGGCACAACTACAAAGTATTTAGAGTTTTAATTGGCCTTAAAAGGTAGAGGTTGTAGAGTGGGATGTCAGTAAAAATCCCAAGAAGAAGAAGCCTGCATCCATTGACCTAGATGTATTGGATGAGGAGTGAAGTGGCACCTGGAACCTGGTCTATGTGCATAGAAAGGATAATCATAAATAAGACTAGTGTAAGTTAATCTGTATTAGCAGTCACTAGGTCTCACAATAACTATAGGAGGTTACCCAAAATATCATTGGACAAAGGTTCCATCTACCAAAATCTTTAAATCATATCAAAGATTTGATTTCATATCAGATTATATACTCAATTCTTTTCTCCACCGCCTGAAGGTGTAAACTCTATTTTTGTCTTCTAGCACTTTAGGGTTTAGCCTAGCCATCCAAAGCTTGTTGCATCCTTTCTCTTTAAGGATTCAAAGATGGCTAGTGCTCTATAAATATCAAGTTGTAACATAATGTAAAGGATGATGAAAATATACAACTACGAGGAAGACTTCTCATTTTGTCTAAGTTTTCAAGCTTTTAGTCTTTCTGAATGTATTGAAGAAGAATTAGATTAATAAAATACAGTGGAGTTTCCTATTCCATATCACTTTTTTCTTCTTATATTTTTGTTTATGCTCTTGTGTTTTTAAATTGTAACGCATTTTAAATATACCAATTTTAAGGTAACTGTGTGATTACTTGTGAGTTTCTGTCAAGGAGGGAGTAAATCTTATGAATGGTTCTAGAGGGTTAGACATTAGTGTGAGGATTTGATACAGGGGTATGGGAATGAAAAGTTAGTTTGTAAGGAACTCTATCTGAGTTTCATGCATATTTCCATTAATTAGTTTCTGTGAATTTATATCTCATATTGACTCACTAGTCAGGGTTTGATGAACAATTATTCATTATCAATCTAAAAAAAAACAATCATTTACTTTTCTATTATTAAGAACTTATATGCTTAATTAGTTGTATTAAAGAATATAATTGAATTTGTTGATTCCTTGGAGAGAGAATCATTAGGTTAGCCTTCCTATGTCAAAAACTCTAAAAAGAAGAAGGATGAGAATCCTTGTTTCACTATTATTTGGTTGTTATGATCATGGTCTGGCTTGTCAAGCTCCGTGTTAAACTTATTATAGTCATCTGCAAGGTGTTCTATCAGCTGTTATAGTAAAATAAAATTTACAAATTAGTGTAAACCTCTGATCCACTATTAATTTTACTATAAAGAAGTAACTAGTATAAGGTACACCCGCCTGATTCTGTGGAGCTCAAAGAAGAAGGAGGATTAATCCTCATTAATTAGAGTTTTACTTGCATGGGTCAAGAATTGGGAATATAAGAGTCAAGCATTATTGCTATATTAAGGTCCTACAAGAAAAAGATCTAAAAAATTGGTGACTCTTCTGGGGACAGTTGAAGTATACTAAGTTTATTCTGTCCTAGATTTTTTTGGTACAATATCTTTTTAAATACTCTGATCCAGTTCTGAGTTTATTAATATTTTCCCATACTAAGTTATGGGTGGTGAATCTAACTCTGTGCATTCCAATATAATTTGCATAGTGAAATATTGAATATTATTGTCTGATTTAAGAAATGAGTGGGAAAAGAAATACCAGGTCCTATTTTAGGGCTGATCCTGAAAAGGATATAGGAGAAGAGCTCCTTACACTTGGAAAGAAACAGTGGTCCAAAAGAGGTGGACCAAATCAAGAATCTCCAAGAACTTCAAAGGGGAGAATGGAGACCCCTGTCCCTAAAACAAGGTCATCCTCATATGAAAGTATTGAAGCTCCAAGGCCAGTAAACTCTCATAAGGCTGATGCAACTTTTGACCCTTTCAGAGAAGGGGAAATGATAGATGCAAGATTTTTCCCTGCAAAAGAAACTATGGAACAACCAGGGGAAACCTCTACTACTAAGACAACATGCTATGATTCTAAAAAATTGAGAGAGGATGTCTTAGCTCTAAGAAGGAGAAAACAAGAGAAAGAATCATAGATTTCTCAATCTAGGAAGAGGCATGGAAAAGAGCTCTATGACTTGGTAATTGAGAGGGAAAAACTCTTTGTAGAGACAAGAAGGAATGAGCTGAAGGCTAAGAGCCTAAATGAAGAGGGAAAAGGACTAGACAAGGATTTATTTGGTGAATTTGAAGCCTTAAGAAATCAAGTTAAAAATAAAAGAAGAAATTCTAGTAAAGATGAGTTTGCAGATGAAGGACATGTCATGAGACAACTGCACCCAGATGAGATTGATCAGAATGAAAAGCTCAAGAAAAACAAAAAGGATGTCTCTAGAAAAGGTAAGAAAAAGGCTATTAGTATAACTATCAATGAGCCTAAGAAAAATTAGACTATCCCTGTAGGAATGTCCCAAGTTGACTTGCAAATTGAACAATCTAGAAAGACTAAAGAAGATCTAGCCAAGAAGAAAGAAAATTTAGAGCTAGAGGCTATTGTTGCAGACATGAAAATGAGGATAAATTTCTTACATGCTAACACTAATACCACTGCAAGTAGTTCTCTGCCTATTATTACTGGAACACAACAAAAAAATCTACTAGATGGTGCTGGTCCAGCTGCTCAACAATCTGGTCCTGGTCTAAATACTCAAATCTCTGGTCTGAATCAAGGAGGCTCTCAGTGAACCCATAATCAAGGAGGTACAACTGGACCAAGTGGAAATAATGCTTTAAGAAACTTTGAAAGAAGAACTCTTCATCTATACAAATATAGAGCTCTTTTCCTTGATAACATCCCTGGTCATCCCAATGTGATTCTTAATGAGGTAAGAGACAAAATCCCTAATTTCTAAGGAAATAATGTTGTAACCTATGAGGAACATTTAAAATCTTTCACTGATATGATAACTAATTTTGAAATAGAACATGAAGATGTTATCATGAAGATTTTTGTTTAGTCTTTAAAAGAAGATGCAAGGGATTGGTTTAGAAATTTTCTTTATAATAACATAGCATCTTGGGAAGAATTTGTTAAAGCTTTTAGGGAACAATATAGAGAACATGTAAACTCTAGTTATATGTTGAATGAATTTAATAATATCAAGAAATTTCCAAATGAAAGCATGAAATATTTTAACAATAGGTTCCAAAAGGCTATGAACAAACTCTTCCAAGTATTAAGGCTAGACGAGGAAGTATGTCTGGCCACTTATTTTAATGCTACTGATGGGAAAATGTCCTATCTTCTTAGTGATAAGAACCCAATAACTATGAGGGATGCCTAGAAGATAATAATATATATTGAAATTAATAGGCAAGCCTCAGGGAAAATGGGAAAGAGAGAAGATGGAAAGATTCAGAAAGAAATGGGAAAAGCAAGCCAGCCTTCTAAGAAGGATGATAGGGTTGATAAATTAATGACTACAGTAAAAGATCTTACTGCTAAAATGGATAAGAATGATAAAGGCTAATAGGATAATAAATACTAGTATCAAAGGTATGATAAACAACCTAATCTAAGGAGCATGCCATACAAAAAAATTGGAAAGATGGTAACCCAAACCTTGAGGATCAAGAAAACCAAAAATCCAGAGAAACCCTTGATCCCTTGAAAATGAATAGTACAAATTATGTAGAGAACACTCTTTGGTATACTGCTTGCAACATGCATCACTCTTTATACCAATGTTTGGTAGCCCAATCCCTAGATGATCAAATGGGTGAGGGAAATGAATAATCAGGTCTTGAACAAGAGAGTCATACTGTGAACATGTTCACTATAAGGAATCCCTATCATTGGTCTCCTAACATAGGAGAACATATTGAAGATGTAAAAAAAAGGAGCAAGTACATAGAATACCAGCCCAAAATTATCTCTAATTCTATTGATAAGACTGGTATTATATCTCAAAGAACCATCAATGCAGAGGGTGATAAACAAGAGCACCCTCATTTCAGATTACCAAGTGATGAAGAGAAAAGATCCCTAACTATGGCAGCAATAAATAAAGCTAGGAGCTCATACAATCTAATAAATAGAATAGTTAAGCCTATTCAAAGCAACTTGCCTCTGTTTTTATTAAAGAGGACACCACACAAAGTGCTATAGAATCTCATCACAAGGGTAGAAAAGGAAATAAATTTGTAAAATAAGTAGAATCTTCTTCTAACCAGAAGGAAAAAGAAGAAACAAAAGAAGAACAAGTGGCTACTGGAAAATCCATGAAAGGTAAAAAGATAGGTGATTCATATTTAGAATTGCCTATGTTTGACATGAAACATGGTCTCACTCAGATGAAAGTTTCAGTCCCGCTCATGGAGATGCTAAAAATAAAAGAGCATAAGGAAGCTGCACTTGCATTTCTGAGAGGGACAGATGATATCCTTAAGTCAAAACAAGAAGAGGTACCCTTGACTATGAAGAGTGATAAAAGAGAGATTACATCTGTCAAGGAAAAGGAAAAACAAGTAAAAGGATTAGAAAAAAGAAAAGAGTTTTCTAACATATGCATTGATAATGTGGTTACTCAGGAACCACTCTCAGTGGATCCTTTCTATGTTACCTTAATGGTAAATCATTTACTAGTAAATAATTTCATGATAGACTCTGGTGTTTTAGCTACTGTAATTCCTTAACATGTCATGAAAGAATTAGGTCTTCAAGTCACTACTCCTGCTGGAAGTTTTTATGCAATGGACAACAGAGAGGTTCTTGTGATAGGAACATTGAAGGAAATTGAAGTCAAGAGTGTTGCATTCCTAGAAGCTACTTACAAAATGGATATAGTTGTTGTAGATATAAAACCTCATTATGATATGCTTTTATCAAGATAATGGGCAGTAGTAGTGGGTTGAAGACTGCAACTAGATTTATCCTATGCAACAATTACTGTAAATGGTTTTGAGGTCAATTTGTATAGAGAGCCTTGTTCACCTGTCATGGTGGAGATGGTTATGCTTGACCAATTAAATTGTTGTATAGATGTTGATATGCAGAACTTTGTTGTTAAGGAAATCAATCTACAGTTGGGGAACACTGATCCAATTGTTGATGAATTGTTGTTGCACCAAAGTTGATTGTGGTAAATTTACCTTGATGGAGGATGCTCCAAGGAAGGATTAGGAGCTGGTGTTTTATTCATCTCCCCATCAAGTATTACTTTCAAATACTCCTTCTTACTGTCTTTTCATTGTACAAATAATACAACTAAGTATGAAGCCTTAACCTTGGGAATGGATATTACCATTAAGCATGGTATTAAATGTTTTAAAATTCATGGAGATTCCCAATTAATGATAGCTTAGATAAGGTATCAATATGCTACCAAAGATGATAGACTGAGGTTGTACAAGTATGCAGTCTGGGATAGGCTAGAATTATTTGATGACTTTAATATTCTTTGGGTAGAGAGATCCAATAACATCATGGCAGACTTTCTAGAAAATGTTGCTCTGAAAAATGATGATATTACTCTTGCTGGAATGTTTGCGGTTGAGATTAAGAATAGGTCTGCAGTGCCTGACAACATTCATAACTGGAAAGTTTTTGAGGATGATGAAGATATCCTCAAATTTATTCAATCTGTGGATCACTATGATGGCCATCAAATTGATTGTGATACTTTGATTGCAGTTGTAAATGGTAAAGAGTGCATTTTTGAAAATGAGATAGTCCAGTTAGCATCTAACCATATTCCAAAGGGGTTAGTGGAGGTGGAAGGTATGTTCAACATAAATAACAATTATATGTCTCATAGGTCCAATTCCAAGGTAGAATACTTGAGAGAAATCAATTTGGGATCAAAGACATCTCCATAATTGGTATATATTGGAAAGAAGTTGGATAGAAATGTGAGATTGAATCTGATAAAGATGCTGAAAAAATATAAACATGTTTTTTCTTGGTCTTATGAGGATCTAAAATCTTATAGAGAAGACCTGTTTCAACATGATATTACTTTGAAGGGGGATATTAAACCATTCAAAAAAAAATAGAGGCCTATCAATCCATTGTTGGCCATTAAAATGCAAATTGAGCTGATGAAACTGAGAGATGCTGGTATTATTAAACCAATAAGACACTCATCATGGGTGTGAAACTTAGTGCCTGTGAGAAAGAAGAATGAGGATATTAGGTGATGTGTTGATTTTGAAAATCTAAATGTTGCTTCATTGAAATATAATTATGGATTACCCAATATGGAGGCTATGCTGCATGAAGTGACTAGATGTGACCTACTTTCTATGATGGATATATTTTTTGGGTATAACCAATTATTGGTCAAGGAGTCTGAAAAATTCAAGACTATATTTACTACTCCTTGGGGAATGTATGTTTATGCTTGCATGCCATTTGGTTTGAAAAATGCCGGTGAAACTTTTTAGAGGGCTATGGATGTGGCATTCAAGGAACTTATAAATATTCTCATGGTGGTATATCAGGATGATTTGACTACTTTTTCAAAGAAAGCTGAAGATCACTGTAATCATTTGGAAAAGGGTTTTTATTAAGGCCATGGAATATGGAGTTTCTTTAAATCCAAAAAGTGCCAGTTTGCTGTCACAGAGAGAAAGATTTTAGGGCACATTGTATCAAAGGAAGGAGTAAGGATAGATCCTCAGAGAGTTGAAGCTATCTAGAAGGTACATTCTCCTAAGAACCTAAAAGGTGTGCAGTCATTTCTAGGAAAAATAAATTTTGTTAGGAGATTCATTGCAAATTTTGCTGAATTGGTTAAGCCAATAGTCAAACTTTTGAAAAAGAATGTAAAATTTGAATGGGATCAAGAGGAACAGTTAGCATTTGAAAAAATCAAGCTAGCCATCCAAGAGGCCCCTATCCTAGTATCACCTAACTACACTAAACCATTCTCTCTATTTACATTTGCATCATTTCATACTATTGCAGCTATTCTATTGCAAACAGATGAGGAGGGGTTTGAACACCCTATTACTTTCTTTAGCAAGCCATTACAAGTAGATGAGATGAACTATCAATTGATGGAGAAAAAAGCCTATGCCATGGTAAAGGAAGTTAAGGCATTTAGACCTTACTTGGTTTGTGCCAAGATTAATGCATATGTACCCCATGCTGTTGTCAAGGACATTATGGTGCAATGTGAAGTGACTGGAAAAAGGTGTAAGTGGATCAAAAAAATTCAAGAGTTTGATTTAGAGATCCACATTACCAAACTAGTAAGAGGCTTAGGACTAGCTAAGTTGATGACTAAAGAAAATCTGGATCTATTCCAAGTAAATAATGTTAATACTTGTGGTGAAGCTATTACAAGTATTGAGATGTAACCCTGGGATGCTGATATTATGTTTTTTCTCAAGAATGCCAACTACCTAGAACATTTAAATGACAATAAAAGGAGAAGTTTGAGGTTACAGGGTCAAAGATATGTCTTGTTGCAGGGTGACTTATATTTGAAAAATAGGGATGGGATATTGTTGTTGTTCCTAGACAAAGGAGAATTTGAAAAGATTCTAAAAGAAATGCATATTGGGATGTGTGGAGGACACTACTCAGCTAGATCAACATCTAACAAGATTTTAAGGGCTAGTTATTATTGGCCTTGTTTATTAAAAGATTTCCATTACTTTGTTAGAAAGTGTGAGCCATGTAAGAGATTATCCAACAAGATGAAGTTTTCAGGTGCTCTGTTGTTAAACCATATAGTTACAAAAGCTCCTTTTGCTATGTGGGGCATAGAATTTATTGGAGAGTTTGCTGAGAAATCAAGTGGGGGACACAGTTGGATTTTTATAGTAACTAATTATTTTACCAAGTGGGTTGAGGAAATTCCTTCTAAGAAGGCTGTGAGCACAGTGGTGATTAATTTTTTGATGAACAATGTGATTACTAGATTTGGTGTTCCAATCAAATTAGTGATGGATAATGTCATATGTTTCAAGTCTGAAGAATTTATTGATTTCTATTTTGATATGGGAATCATCATGTCATATTCATCCCACTACCATACACAGGCCAATGGGCAAGCAAAATCAAGTAACAAGAGTATTCTGAAAATCCTGAAAAAGACCTTAGAAAATAACAAGAGAGCCTGACATGCAAAGATGAAACTTGGTTTATTGGCAGATAGGATCACTGTGAAGAAGGAAACATGGAAATATCCCTTTGAATTAGTATATGGCGTTCAGTCTAGAATTCCTGTGAATAATTTTCTTCCAGTTTACAAGTTCATCCAAGATGAGGAACTAGAGGTTTCTAAGCCAATGCAAGAAATAATGGTGCAACTAGTAGAGTTGGATGAAGTAAGAAGAGACAGTGAAAAAGAAAATATCAAGATAAAACAAAAAATGAAGTACCTTTTTGACAAGAGAGCATGTAATAGGAAGTTTCAGCCCGATGATTTGGTTCTTCAATGGAATGTAAGAGCTGAAGACAAGGGGAAGCATAAAATTTTTGAGTCCTTATGGTTAGGCCCCTTTATCATTCATCAGACTTTTGGAAAATATTTATATCTCTTAAATAATATGGATGGAGATGCATTTTAATTTCTAGTGCATGAACAATTCTTGAATCCTTTCTTTAATTAGTTCTACCTTCCATGCATAGTAGCTTTGTATTTTATGTACTGGTGTGTTTTCTTTCTATTGTGTGTTTCCTTCCAGTTGTGTGTTTGCTTTGGAAGTAGGTTAGCATAGTTGTGGTCTGCCTCCCAAAGATCTGTTGTTCTTTCTATGAAATTGCATTCAAGCATCCTCAGAGAGAGGCACTGCTGGATATATTTCTAGTTTTCTGAGTCTTTCTTTAAATTTTTGGGTTCCTAGTGTAAACTTTGATTGAAATTTTAAGACCTGTTCCAGAGTACCATTAAAATTTTCTTGCAAATGTTGATTTCTAAGTGGTGAAATCAATAAAGGTGTGTAAACCCTAAGCCCTAGGTTATTTTTGTCCTTACCATGCAAAAATTCCTAAGTGTTCTCAGCCTTGTTCTAATTTGAAGTTACCTTTTTGTCGAGTAACTTAAATATTTTAAGTCATGTGCTTTAAGTTGAAGCTTTTATCTCTTGATCTTGCAAAGTGAACCAAATATTCTATTTTGTTTAGAAATTTGGAGATAGCTTTTATCTCTTAATCTTGAGATGAAAAGGATATGATTTTGAGTCATTCAAAGACTTAGCGGCAATGGTTGATCTTGGTTTGATCATGTGGTTAGTGCATAATCGCGAGATTATTATAGAGATGGATCAAAGTTTCAGAGATTTGGTGACATTCATGGATTAAATTTTGATTGTGTGGTGAGCGCTTTATCTCATAATCTTACTCAAGATACAAGAATTACTTAGTGACTTGGATATTTTCTCAGTCATGTAATATCTTAATACACCTGAGGTCAAGACAGATTTTATTTTTCTTTGTCGCATTATCTCTGAAAGAAATCAAAGTTAAGAAAAGGCTTCAGAGATTTAACAATGATCGTTGATGTTTTCCAAGATGAGTGACGGTCGCGTAATCTTAGAACAAATGTTGAGGTTAATATTTCCTTTAATAATTAAGAGATAAATGTAGATCTTGTGTCATCCTTGACTTGATCATGTGGCCTGTGCATAATCTCCCAGTTGACTCATAAGTTAATGAATCTTTCAGTGATTCAGAGATAAAGCTTGTCGTGCAGTTGCTGGATAAACTTGGTTTGAAGTAAAGTTAAGTAAAGTTTCTTTTCAAGACTCAAAGATAACCCAGTTGTGAGATCTTAGAAGAAAAGTCTAGTTAAGTGAAAGGTTACGAGATTCAGCGCAGACTGTCACATTGAAAATAAATCAAGGTGTGATGCCTCACCTATACACCAACATATATTCCTTATATTTTGAGGGTACCTTGGGGTATGTTACTTGAGTTGATAATACAAAAATTTGGTTTATTATTAGATTTTTTTTTAGGTTCAGTGACTCACATGGAATAGTCTAATTATGATCTTGAGTTGAATAGGTATGGTGAAATTGAAAATACATTATGTTTAGCTATTATGGAGTATTATCTTGGAATAAACAAATGTCCTAAAAGAGTAAAGTATGGTTGTTTTATTTATGAAGGGCAAAGAAAATAGAAACATTTTGTATTATATGATGATTATACTTCATGTTCAGTTATATAGGATTTTATATTGTATTGATGATTTTGATTGGTTGTGACTGAGTATATAGGAGAAGTTCAATGCAACAATCTTTGATGTTCTTAAAGGCAGGTTGTGAGCAAGCTTCAAGGGAAAAAGGTTAGTAATTTATCTATTTTTATTCGCTTCTTTATTACAAATGAAGGCGTGAGGAGAGAAATTAATTGATAGTGATATCTTACGTCTATCCTTCTATTGTTAATTAGGCATTATCATTTCATACTACATAAACTCTTGTATGAATCTCACTGTCTAATGATCTATATATGTCAAGCCCCTACTATGGCACATAGCTAAGTTCTGAATATATCATTATTACGTTGATGTTAAATATGTAATATATATTTATCCA
>MU223423.1:3927531-3970147 GCA_018584345.1 Thuja plicata
TATGTAATTAGAAATGAATTTAACATCATGCATCTAGTTGTGTAGCAATATATGAAGATGCAGGAAATAGAGAGACAAGGGGAAACATGATACAAAAGCAAGGAAGAGAAAACTCAGGTATGCAACATCTTCGTATGATTGTCATTTGAATACTATTAAAGGATAATGTTTAAAGTCGCTCCATTTCCCTCTTGTGTTATTGATAAATATTATAATTAGTAGAACCATGAATTCCTGATTGGGTTAAAAAGGTAGGTTATATTAATTAAAAAAAAAAAGTTGTCGCATTTTTAGGTGTAGGTTTTGGGCATTACACAAGGGTTAATGCATCATCTCAGAAGGATTTGATGAAATACAGAAAGTTTGAGAGACTTAGCAATAATCGTTGATCGAGATAAGATCTAAGGGCTGGCACGTGATCTCTAAATAGAACCTAAGTTAGGGAAATCATTCAACAAATTTGAGTTTCCTTAGTTGATAAGTATCCAAAATAACTATGATTAGTGTGGTTAGGTCAGAGCTAAGTCAAGTTAGTAGCAGGTGAATCTGGACTATTGAGGGAGATCAAATCTTGTGGTTGGCATTGAGTTGCTGAAAGAAGTAAAAAAGTCAAGGATTTTTTAGCAATTCAGAGATAATGATTAATATGCTAACACATGTTTAAGTTATATAGAGATCTATGGTGTGCATAAAGTCTCAGAGTAAACCCATGGTTGAGTAATTTATCCAACAACTTAGAGGTATCTTGTAGTCATGTGAGCTCATAAAAAACTAAGGTTAAAGCCAAAGCTTGGGAGATTTAGCACAAACCGTCAGATTAAAAGGAGATCAATGGTAGTCATGTAATCTCTTAGAAAATTGAGCAAGTGAAAGATTATTTTGATACTTAGTACAAGGCATTGATGAAGATCGAATCGTGTGGTACGCTTTGAACCTCACAATGAAACCTGGGTAAAGCTCAACTCTCAGTGACTTAGAGGCAATACAGTTGTGAAATCTCCAAAAGAAATGTGGTAAGCTTAAGGTAAGGTTACATGGGTTTCTTCTCACGCCATGAAGTAAAAAAAGCTAGCCTATTAAAAGGGAAAGATTTTGACAGAGTGTAAGAGATCTGCTAAGTTGTAAAAGGTAAAGGAAACTAGCCAATCATCGATTGAATTTGAAGCTTAATCATGTATAATAAGGTTTTAAAACTGAAAAGGTACTCATGACCTATCCAAGTGGGTTTTTCAAATCTGAGTACCTATCAACCTCAAGGTGCCACAGCTAGAAAAAAATTGATGTCAAGACACACAGAGTAATGAAAAAAATGACTGAGTAACAAATACATGATCTTGATTAGATTGGTGCATTGATTTTTCAAAAATAAATAGATGTTTCCTTTTTTCATTTCAGTTTATCAAAGTTTTTAGAGTGCAAAGCTAGAAATTGCAATTTTTAGCTCTTTCAGAAGTGAGCAATTGTCTAAATTTTAGGGTAGGTCGTAAGGAGAAGTTTTTATCAGAAAGAAACATTGTTCAGTGAAGATCAGTTACAATGAGTCAAGCAATACCAAGCAGGGCCTCAACCAGTGGAAGAAGTGGAGATGCAGAGGATGACCAGAAGGGCAAGAGGAATTATTCTGATGAATTCATAGCTCTATTACCTGGAACAAACCAAGGGAAGAAGGTAAATGATGAACACCTCATTGATGATATGGAAAATTGTAGAGATGTACGTACTCCTAAGTTTTTTGGTTATCATCTTTTTAATTATTTCTATAGTAATAGGGATAAGGAAATTCCAATTTCCAATCCTTGGACATCAAGTTTAGCAAATCTGATTGTCTGAGATGTCTTTGTAGACGTAGACTTGCTGATTGAGCTAGCTAGGAAATATGATTATCTTTCTAGAACCATTAAGAAAAGTGATGGCACAACCTTAGTTACATTGGATAGGGCTTCATTCATGAGGGCTTTTGACATATATCATCCCTGCACCATAGAGATTGACTTAACAAATTTAAAGAATTAGTATGTCAGAGAAACTACCATTGTTTCCAAATTAATCTAGGGTAATGTGCCTAAATAAAACAAGAAATATGTAGCTTCCATACCAAATTCTACTGCCCCATATTTTTTCAAGGATTTGAGCTTTTACATGAAGTACATTGCTTATGGGCTATGTAGGGTTTTGGAGAAAGATGGGGGTATTGAAAGGGTGTTTGCAGATATATTAATGATCATCTTGGACATGCAAAATTCTCATGCTAATATTGATTATGATTATATTTAGTATGTTATTGATGAAATACATCAAGGCCTTATAGATGTCCATAAGAAGACAAACCCTAAATTTTTGGATTATTCTATTCTGATGCATCTAATTTTGTATTTCAATATTAATAGCATGGATATACATAATTTGAGGCCAAGGATGATGTTCCATGACAAGCATAACCCTGTGCAACCTTGGGTTAGGGTTTGGAATTTTACTTCCATTGAGCATGAGTTTTGTGGTTATCAGAATTGGATTGCATATCCAATTCTAAATCTTCTAGGTGTGAATGTAACCAGATTGCTAGTCAGGGTAGTGCAACTTCTTAGACCTTGTCAGTATGTTGATAAGTAGACAAAAGATCATAACTGGGGATATTTTTATTGTTGGGAGAAATTTACTTTGATGAGGGTCTATGGATGTTCCTATCCCCCACATATCCTACCCAAATATGTGCCCCCAAGGATAACTATAATGGAATTTACCTGGAAATTGATGTGAACAGATAGAGAGCACCTAGCTCCACATAGGAAGGGTACTTTTACACCCCAACAGTTCAAGGTTACCAACTTCACCATTGGGAAAACATTAATGGATTCTATGAATAAGTGTTTGGGTCATTACAAAATGAATGTGGCCCTGTATAGATATATAGATCCAAAGGGTTTTATAAAGAGTGAAAAGAAATTACTAACCCCAACCATAACTACTATCAAAGAGCACGAGGAGTGTGTGGAAGAGGACCTCATAAGAAATATCTTGGAGGAAGTTGAGGTGGAAATAAGGACAAATCAATATTAGGATCTGATGAGCCTAGAACAACAAATAAAGAAAAAGGGGATTCCCTTTGGAGGATTCTTTCCTGGAGTGTCCTATTTATAAAGACTCAAAAGTATGATGGAGTCTTATAATGCATTGTATAATCATCTTGAGGGGCTGATAGAAGATAAAGAGAGAGGCCCCAAGAAAAAATCTTCTTTAGAATATGAGGAAGATAATGAATGAGGTTACTCAGTCCATAGCCCTCCTCCCATGGATTAGCCACCCTCAACATAACAGAATATAGAGGTAGACCTTACAAAGGTGCCTAATACTGAGGTGACTGATGAGCCCCCCAAAAAGAAGAAAAAAGTGGAATCAGGGGAGCCTTCTCATGCCAAGGAACATGAGAAGAAAAAATATAATGTTAGTGCCCTAATCATTGGTAACAAAGCATATGACCACCAGCTTAGAAAAACAACCAGGGAAGGAAAGAAAGTGAAAAAAGGATGATCAAGAAGAAATTGAATTACCTCTCTTGTTATGAAAGGATGAAAGAGAAATTCATGAAGATGACTTCTTGAATGATGATGCATTTATTAAGACTATCGAGTTCAAGAATTTCTTAATTTGGAGAAAACATAAAGAAGTAGGGGCGTAGTTACAACTGGCAAAGGAGAGTTCAGTGCCAAGTGAAGCTTTTTAGCCCTTACAAGCATATGACCCTGAAACTAAAACCATGACACCTAATGAGGCTAGGAAGCTATTCAAATCTAGTCGAATGTTGCTTGTACCTGATTAGGATCTAGCTTCAAACTTCATAATTTATAAAATTAGAAGGCAACCTGATGTAAATCAGTCCTCAGAGACACAGATTGGAGAAATGATCAAGGGATGTGGATATGATCCATGATCCCATACTTTAGCTATGTGGTCATTGGCCCCTAAGACACAGAAGCCATCTTTGATCAGTGTGCAGGAGAAAATAGATGGCGATAAGATCATTTGGTCTATCCATAATAGTGGTTATCTAGAGATATCCTAGGCTCTTACCCATTTTTCACATCTCAATGAGGCTAAAAAAAAGAAAATGTCCAAGAGATACCAAAAGATTTTTGATCAATCAAGTGCTGTGGTTAAGGATAGGTAAGTATGCTTGATTAAGATGAAGTCATTAGAAGGGTAGGTGGAGGGATCGAACAAGAAATTAAAAGAGGTCCCCAAGGATATCCTTGCTCCACCTAAATAGGTAGTGGATGCACAAACTAAGACCACAAAAGATGTTGCAATTGGAACAAAGCAATTAAACAAAGATCATAATAAAGTGGCTTTAGAAGCCTTGTGGAAGATCTTGCAACATAGGATTGATGTCCTAAAAGGAAAATTTTATTTGGTATATAATGCTTACAGTATGCTACTTGACCTAGAAACAAAGGTCAATAACCATATTGCAACTTTGAGTCCTTATTTTTGTACTTGGTTAGGAAGGGCATCAATTTTTAAAAGGTTGGGAGCCTTACAACCACATAGGGAAGATCTCCCTGAGATTGTCAGTCAGGTGGGAGAAGAAATTGAGAATATTTGAGCTACTTTATCTTTCTGCAAAGGAAAAGAAAATTAGATACAGGCTAGGATCAACATGTTTGGGCCGGATTATAATAGATTTATTCCTCCAATAAAGGGAGAAGATAATAAGATGAAAGCAATAGAAGAATGGAAAAATGATTTGACACTTTATTTCTTGTTAAAGAGGCCTTTATAATAGATAGTGTTTCCCTAGATATGAATAGGTTTAATAATAACTTAGATGAGGCTTTCAAAGCAGAGACAAACTTCATCAAGTTTGTAGCAGATTTCAAGGTCATAACCGATGCTAGATGGGATAGATAGAAGGAACAACTGTAGAGTATTTAGCATTTTAATTAGTCTTCAGAGGGAGAGGTTTTAGAGTGGGATGTCAACACAAAGCCCAAGAAGTATAATCCTACAACCATTGAACTAGATGTATGGACGAGGAGTGAAGTGACACCTAGTACCTGATCTATGAGTATGTGGAGGATAATCATAAATAGGACTAGTGTAAGTTATCCTGTATTGGCGATCACTAGGTCTCACAATGACTATAGGAGGTTATCCAGAATATCCATGGACAAAGGTACCAACTACCAAAATCTTTAAATCATATCAAAGATTTGATTTCATATCAGATTATATACTCAAGTATTTTCTCCACCGCCTGAAGGTGTAAACTCTATTTTTGTCTTCTAGCACTATAAGGTTTAGCCTAGCCATCCGAAGCTTGTTGCATCCTTTCTCTTTAAGGATTCCAAGATGGCTAGTTCTCTATAAATAGCAAGTTGTAACATAATTTAAAGGATGGTGAAAATATACAACTGTGACAGACTTCTCATTTTGTCTAAGTTTTCAAGCTTTTAGTCTTTCTGAATGTATTAAAGCATAAGCATATCAATAAAATACAGTGGAGTTTCCTATTCCATATCATTGTTGTCTTCTTATATTTTGGTTTATGCTCTTGTATGTTTAAATTGTAAGGCATTTTAAATATACCATTTATAAGGTAACTGTGTGATTTCTTGTGAGTTTGTTTCAAGGAGGGAGTAAATCTTATGAGTGGTTCCAGAGGGTTAGACATTAGTGTGAGGATTTGATATAGGGGTGTGGGAATGAAAAGGTATTTTTTAAGGCACTCTATCTGAGCTACATGTGTATTTCCATTAATTAGTTTTTGTGAATTTATATCTCATATTGACTCTTTGCCCGGGATTAGGCACTGGTCAGGGTTTGATAAACAATTATTCATCATCAATCTAAAAACAAACAATCATTTACTTTTTTGTTATTAAGAACTTATATGCTTAATTAGTTGTATTAAATAATACAATTCAATTTGTTGGTTCCTTGTAGAGAGAATCATTAGGTTAGCCTTCCTAAGTCAAAAACTCTAAAAAGAAGAAGGATGAGAATCCTTGTTTCACTGTTATTTTCTATTGTTATGATCATGGTTTGGCTTGTCAAGCTCTGTGTTAAACTGATTATAGTCATCTACAAGGTATTCTATCATCTTTTACAGTAAAATACAATTTCCAAATCAGTGTAAACCTTTGATCCACTATTAAGTTTACTACAAAGCAGTAACTCGTATAAGGTACTCCTGCCTGAGTCTGTGGAGCTCAAATAAGGAGGATTAATCCTCATTAATTAGAATTTTACTTTCATGAGTCAAGAATTGGGAATATAAGAGTCAAGCATTAATGCTAGATTAAGGTTATGCAAGAAGAATCTCTAACATTAACCTTCCTTTGAAACTCTTTATCATATTTTATAGCCTCCTTCAATGCACTCCACCTTTTGTTAGCCCTTTTCTCCTCCAATTTCTTGTAGTATCCCAGTTTTCACACTTTCGTATAGATTGACATCTACAAAACCATAGATAATGATAATTTAATCTATAGATTTGTAAATTCAAATTTCACATTTAAAGCTAGTAGTACATTCTATTTTAACAGTGACTAAGCATTGCTTTAACATTGACTACACATTATAAAAAATGTGCTACACGCTACAAAGAAGTTTAAAGACATTATTTCTTTAGACAAAGCACTATTTAAATTAAATATAACATTAATTCCATTATTTAAACACTTTGAAAGAAATTATACAGAAGTCAAAAGGATCTTGTCATGCGTCACTTCTCTGGGAAAGACGTCAAAATTTAACTCGCACGTGTTGTTTCACCATGTAAAGGCATTTAAAGATCTTTGCAGAGCATTCAACTTAACTTCACCCGCACCATTTACTCTACAAATGTGTCAATTTTTAACTTTCATGCGCTATATAACTCTGTAAATGCATCTCTTCACTTGCAAACTTTGAAAATCTACAAAGAAAAACTACTCAAAGACACGAAAATTCATAATAAAACATTAGAATGAGGCATTCATCCCCACAGTGGGTGCCATTTCATATATATGAGAAATATATCTTCATGAGATTAGTTTGCAACATCATATATTCAAATTTGAAACTAAAAAATTTAATCTAATTGAATTGAAAACATCAACAATGAGCATCTCATGGCTCTCTATCTAGAAAAGCTAATAGTATGCTCTCAACTTAACATCCATTAGTGACAATTCTAGCTTGAGAATTCATGATCTAAATGATGTGATTATGCCCTATTTAGCTCAATTTCACTAAAATGCTTCATTTAAATCCCTATTATGCCAATTCAACAATGAAAAGCTATAATCATGAATGCAAATTTGCTATAGTAAGGATGCTTTATATTTTGCATGTAAATGGGTAATTTTTTCTTGTAATTCATGCTATTTAAATGATTTCCCAAGGGCAAGGGGTAGAGTTAGGCTAATCATGATTAGAGATGAGTTAGGTTAATGGTTTCAAAGGTTGAGACAATTTAAATGTTGGTTTCAAACGGAGAGACAAAATGAGTGGTCAAGATGCAATTCAAAGATGTGTGATGGAGAATCAATTTGGTCTTCATCCATGTGAGCTTAATTCCTCCTCATTGGTTGATTTTATTTGTCTCATGTGATGGGTGAGGAATAAAAGGAATTAATTAATCAATTTTATTTATTTATTTTAGCCATGTGCACCTTTGAAAGGGTTGGATTTAATTTGATTTAACTATACAATTAATTGATTAAAATCAATTGTATAATTAATTGGTCTTTTTGATTTAATTAATCCAAAGGCTTTGATTATTCAATTAAATCATGATTTTTGCTTGATTTCTCATTTTGTTCTTTTCTTGATTTCTCTTGGCCAAAATTAGGTGTCTACAATTTCCTTTGAAGTTCTTTGCATGTAACAAAATTGGCCATATTGCCTCTAGATGCCCTGACAGTGACAAGAAAGAGAAACCAAGAAGATTCAAGGATAAGAACAAGAAAGTTTGTTTCTTACCTAAGGAAGGTATTATGGATGAGGAATCATATGGAAGAGATGAAGAATAAATTGTGTTTGTTTCAGGTAAGGAAGATCCCTTTAAAGAAGGTGAGAGAGATTTAGTTTTTAACATGAATCACAGTAGTAATTGGATTATTAACAGTGGGTGCACTCATCACATGACCGGTGATAAAAGAAAGTTCATAAAGTTGGAGGAATGTGATTGAGGCTTGACAAGGTTTGAGAATGATGCTCCCTATTTGGTGAAAGGTAAAGGATCCATTTATTTGAATGATAAAACTATTTGTGATGATGTTTACTGTGTTGATGATTTAAGATACAATTTGTTAAGTTTTTCTCAGTTAAATAACATAAGTTTCAGATTGGAGTTCAATGGAGGTATGTACAAGATTATTGGGAAATCAGGAGAACTAGTTGCTACTTGTGAACAAACAAGAGGTAAATTTTTCCATCTAAATTCTACTATTAAGATTTGTATGCTTGATAGTGATAAAGATTGGTTGTTGTGGCATAAGACATTCTTTCATATAAATTTTGATAATTTGATCAAAGTAAGATGAAGTTAGTGAGAGATTTGCCCAACCTAGTGAAACCAAACAATGTAATGTGAAAAGAATGTCAGCTTGGAAATTTAACTAGTTCTAGTTTCATTAGTAAAAAATATTCTTTTGAAAATACCTTAGATTTGGTTCATACCAATCTGTGTGGTCCTATGAGAACTAGGAGTTACTATGGTGATAGATACTTCATGTTATTTTTTTTTATGATTTTTCTAGAACGATGTGGGTTATCTTCTTAAAGGATAAATCATAATATTTTCACATGTTTAAGATCTATAAAGATAGAGTGGAGAAGGAGACTGGTAAGACTTTGAAATTTCTTAGATCTAACAAAGGGGGTGAGTTTACTTCACATGAGTTTACTGCTTATTGTGAAGATCAGGGAATTCAAAGACATATGTCTTCTCTTAGAGCACCTCAACAGAATGATATTGTTGAAAGAAGAAATAGATCAATCAATGATTGTGCAAGGACATTAATGATTTAGAAAGGTGTTTCTTAGACCTAATGGAGAGAAGTGGTGAGCACTATATTTTACACTTTAAATAGAGTTCAGCTAAAGAAAGGTTCAAACAAAACTCCCGATGAGTTGTGGTATGGTAGAACACCATGTGTTAATTATTTCAAAATCTTTGGAAGTAGATGCTACATTACAAGAGATGAAAATTATGGAAAGTTTTATCCAAGAAGTGATGAAAGGATATTCTTAGGATATTCCTCTAAGAGTAAAGCTCACAAGTGTTTGAACAAAAAAACAAATAAGATAGTGGAAAGTGCTAGTGTAAGAATAGATGAATTTTCTCAAAAGAATGACGAATCCAACAAGAAGGAACCTAAAGACTATCATGAGTTTTGGTATGTGCAATCGTTGGATTAGGATAATACACAAGAACCAATGGAAAGATAGGTCAATGAATAGGAACAAATACAAATAGTTGAAGGAAATCCTAGAACTCGACTGGTATTGCCTAAGTATATAAAGTTGAGTTACTCACCTGATCAAATTATTGGAGATCAAAATGCAGGTCTGTTAGGAAATATAAGGTACATGTTTTCTATCTAAATTTGAGCCCAAAATAGTGAAATAAGAATTTAAAGAAGAATATTGGGTGTGCAAGGGATATGCACAAGAGGAAGGCCTAGACTATGGTGAAACATTTGCACCTATGGCCAGAATTGAAGGTGTAACACTATTGCTTTCTTATGGTTCTTACAAAGGATTCAAGTTATATAAAATGGATGTTAAGTTAGATTTTATTAATGGTATTTTGGGAAAAGAGGTATACATTGAAAAACCTGAAGGATTTTCTAATCCATAAGGTAAGAATATGGTGCATAGATTAAAGAAAGAATTGTATGGATTGAAACAAGCACCTAGAGTATGGTGATAGGTTGCACTCATATTTGATTCAAATTGTTTTTTTTAGAATGAGTAACAATATCAATGTGTATTTGAAGATAGAGAAAGATGATAGAATTCTAACTGCAGAGGTATTTGTAGATGATATAATTTTTGGTGGCAATGAAGAGTTGAGAAAATCATTTGTAGATGTGATGAGGAAATAATTCAAGATGTCTATGATTGGTGAGATCAAATTCTTCATTGGATTACAAGTTCAACATATGAAAAATGGTATCTACATAAGTTAGTCTAGGTATGTAAGAGAAATACTAAAGGCTTTTGGACTAGAGCACTCAAAACTAGTTGGTACCCCTATGGTAACTGGTTGCAAATTGTCAAAGGAAGATTATTATAAAGAAGTAGATGAGACCCTTTACAGTTTCATTATCGGTAAGCTATAGTATGTTTTACACATTAGACCGAATATAGCATAGGCAGTTGGATTAGTAGCTAGATTTTCTTGTAATCCTAAGGAATTTCATATGGTTGCAGTGAAGAGAATATTTAGATATCTTAAAGGTGTTGGAAGTACAATTGAAATAATTTTTATATTGTCATTGGTGTCAAACCTTAACTGGTAAGATAGTTACTATCTTGTAAAGTGCCATATCAATTGATTGGTGAAGAAGATTTGAAAAGAGGAGATAAAAAGAAGACCTGGTGAAATGGCTGAGTTATGTGAAACTACAATGGGTACTTGATGAGATTTCATGTTGGTAAGGTAATATATTATTTATCTTTTACACCAAGTGAAGTTTGGATGATTACAACTTTAGTCTTGACTGAGTAATAGAGCAGAAGATTAAGAAACTTATGTATGTGCCAAGTGATGTGAGCGTCGATCGAGTGCCAGTACATCCTAAGAAAATTTAGTGTCAACTGAGAATCAGTATTTACTGAGCATCAGTAAATTAATGAGTTATCTAGCATTGATCGAGCGAAAGAACAAAGTGATGAATGAGTGTCAGTATTTTGATAGTTTGATTAAGATTTGAGATTCCAACTGACATAGTTGATTTCTTGGGATATGTGAAGTATATTTAAGATAAGGATGATTGTTGTGGAGAATTAAATGGGTGTTTAATATATGTTTAACCATTTTTATGTATGGATTCAAGAAGGGGTTTTAGGATGTATTATACAATGTAGATGGAAATGAAATGTTGGAAGGATTTGTTGGATCTGACCAAACCCTAAGATCTACGGTGATGATTAAGTGACAAAAGATATAGCTACCTGATTAGAGAGGTATAAGATTAACCTGATTGCAGGTTATGAGAAGATGTAAGAGTTTAATTCAGTTGATTGGAAAATATAAGGAGAAGGTAGAGAAGGCTAAGAAGAGCAGTACAAGACTGCACAGTGGTGATTTCTTGACAAATTTCCAAGAAGATTTGAGTTTGAGATGAAAATGGAGGCCAGTGAGTGAATTAGCATTTAAGCAAAAGTGGATCTGTATTTGCAAAGCGAGTTGTATGTTTCAGATCACATTACTGTTACTTTCTACCCATTGTATCAGTGCAAAATCCTTTAAAACAAGGTTGACCTAACAGTCATATTGTAAATTCTTTAATCAAGGTGACATTCTAATGGAATGGTCTAAGCCCTCTAACAAGGCTCACTTTTAACATGGTGATTAAATCCTTTAATCGGGTCACATTTAAAAGTGTGTATTGTAAGCTTTAATAGGGTTGGCTTCTCACAGAGCTCACTTTAGAAGAGTGAAAAATTGGTAGCATGTTTGTAATACCCACCCCTTAGTTTTCTTTTATATTTTAGTTGCAAAATTATTTTAGGCATTTTCATGTATGTGTTGGTTATTTCAGTTGGTTTTGATTATATTCATGTATTACTTTTCATTATATTATTGATCCATTTCTTAGTTGTGTTATATATTCTATTTACATGTGATTTATGGCTATTTTAGGATGGTTATGTATATGTTATGACGTCATTTTGATTATGGTTTTCTAACAATATTGATCCTATATCTATATACACATGGATCATTGGTATGTTTTACATTATTATTTGGTGTGTTTGGTATGGTATAGGACATAGTCGTAGTTACTTGCTTCGATGAAATTCACATGATAAAATGGTCTCAACCATTATCTGTTATATTGTATGTATGCACATGTTCATCTTTGTGATGACAGGTTTGTAGGTACTAGGCTATGTCTTCCCTAAATTGGCAGGAGTGAGCGTGCCCTATCACAATGTCTCAATGGTAAGAGAGGGAAGATAATATTCAGGCCTAAATCCATGCCCTAAACCCTTATTTTGTCTTAGAACTGGGACAGAATCCGACTGACTATCCTATTTGAATCTGTCAAGTGACATGGATTCGTGAACCTCTCTGTGTGCTTGTGTGTCTGTTTTAGTTTTTTTTTTTTCTGTTTAGATGGTTTTCAGTTGGATTAATGAAGCTTTTAGCTTGCTTTATTTAATGAGTAATTATGGTAAATATTAATGTTAATAATTGCACCTTTAATAAGGTTAAAACATTGATATATTGAATATATGGCTATTTAATAATTAAATATTAATTCATGCCTATATTTAATTAATTGATTTAATTATTAAGTCTTAATTTAA
Organism: Thuja plicata; assembly: GCA_018584345.1. Taxonomy (NCBI): domain Eukaryota; kingdom Viridiplantae; phylum Streptophyta; class Pinopsida; order Cupressales; family Cupressaceae; genus Thuja; species Thuja plicata. Next base: position 3,940,057 of record MU223423.1, read on the forward strand.
TAATTGAGATTTAATAAATATTAAAGCCAAATAATGTAATTAATTGTGCAAATATAATTATTGAGTATTACTTTAAGTTGCATGATTAATTGATTTATTTAATTGAAATATTCTCATGCATTTTCAATTATGACTTTGTTTTTATATCATAAAGTTGAGTTGTGCATTATTCTAAGTGAAATTGAAAGCAAAGCATTTCTTTTAATTTTTAATTAGATAATTAATATTCCTTTAGCGTTTCACTTTTTGAAAACCTAACTGCATGGTTTTCTATATCTTTGATTGAAAGCCATTTGGAAGGTTGCTCAATCAAGGAGAAGGAGAATTTAGATGATTGGAGATTTGTTGAAAGCTTAGGAGTATTTTGGATTCTTGATTGATTTGGATTTGAATTGGATCTTCTCATCATCTACTAAGGTAGAATCTTGATCTTGATAACTCTAGCTTCCAGATCATTGTATTCTATGCATCTAGAATGCTCATATCTTGTGGTTGAATCTTCCTTGTTTGATATTATGTGTTTATGTTGCTTAAAATTGGAGGAATATGTTATTGTATCAATTCTATGGTTTTTCCTTCATGATTGTATGTCAGATTCGTGTTTTGGGCTTAAGGGTTTCATTTATTGCTTTGGTTGTAAAATGGGTATCAAGGTTTTCATTTGATATGATATAGCTTTTTAAAAATGTCATTAGGGTTTTAGATCTGTGAAGATGTCTTTATTTGTGAGAAAATTTGATATTGTTGCCAAATTTGATATTATCCTTCAGATCTGTACAAACCCTTCACTTGTAAATGAGAATCATACCTTTACCAGGTTCCTATCCAAATCCCAGATCTAGATCTGCATGGAGGAAGAGAGAAAATAATAGAGTTAATTACATGCAAGGGTTTCATTTGAAAAATTAATATTAAATGCTTATTATTTTCTTGTTTAAATCAATTGTTTGTTTGTAGTAAAATCCATCTATTTTCTTCCTTTGGAGCTATTTGATGAAAATATATCTCTAATATTGGAAAAATATAGTTTTAACAATTTATTGTTGAAAATAAATAATTATTATGTTGCTGGAGAAAAATATAGTTAAAAAAATAAAATATTGTACTTGCTATAAAAAAATATAGACTGGTGTAAATTTAAAATATATATATTAAAAATTATGTTTATTTAATTTCAAAAGGGAAAAGAAAGTTTAAAAAAAAAAAATGAAAGAAAATGAAAATTTTAAAACCTTTTTGTTTTAAGAAGGTGGGGGCCATTGAATCCCCCAACTCCCGTCCATGGCACGGTAGGACAGCGGGCTATCAAATCTCGTGCCCCACAGTTTGGACCGCACGACAGTCCCACTGGCAGGGCCTGCCATTACGACATAGTCCCTGCCACTACATAGAAGACCTACTAGCGGCCTTCCCGCTTGGGAGGCATGGGTGTGCCACGGGTGGTGGAGACCCACGGGGATGTGGAGACTGCGAGACCCATCACCCCGGTTCCCCACTTACTTTGTTTTAAATAATTTTTTTTATTTATTTTATTTTTATTTTTAGTTTAATTAAAAGTTTTAAATGTTTTTTTTAATTATATATATATATATATATATAAAATATGTTAGTTAATATTTATATATAAAGTGTTATTGTTTTATTTATTTTTAAATAGTATTTTTTTAATATATAGTTTTATTATTAGTTCATTTATCTTTAAATAGTTTTTTTTTTTTATATATATATGGGGTTTTATTAAATTATTAATAATAGTATTAACATTAGAAGGTTAATATGGATATTAATATTACATTTAGACCTTCTTTGCATGTTGTAATTATATTTGAATTTTAGTAATTATTAAGTAGATTAATTTATGTGTTAGATTTTATAAATTAATCTATATGGGTTTTAATTTGCGTTTTCCTTGGATATTTAATTATAGTGTTGTTAGTAATTTTATTAGATAAACTAATTTGCATAGTTCTTACTATAAATTGGTTTATCACTAAATTTTTGATTAGTTCTTTTTGGAATTGTGTTTATCATGTCATGATGTGTTTTTGGGTGACTATTGAAATGAATTGTGTATTCTTTTCTTTTATGAAACTCTATTATTTTGGGTATCTGTTGGGGTGCTAGGTCGACTTTTAGGATGTAAAACAAGAGGTTTTGGGATTTAATTATTTATGGTGTCTTGTGTGATTTTCAGTGCATGTTCCTTATGATGTCGATTTTGGTCTTGATCTTTATACCCAACCTGGATTGTCTAAGCTTGTCTTATATGATCTTGTGAGACTACTTTAAGTTGTTATGGTTAATTGAGAACCAATGTATTTCATGTATGGGAAGGAAGCAGAGTTGAGATTTATGATACACCTTCATGATATTGTTATGACCCTAGGTAGGTTAATTGAGTGTATAGAGGGGAAGTGGCTTGCAATGGGGGTTAGGGCCCTAAGTGGTTACTAGGGTAACTCACTGGAAATTTACTTAATAAGTGAAAACATGAAACACTAAGGGGTTTTAAAATGAACTAATAAGATGTCTGAGCCTCTACCCATGCCTTGAGTGTTATTATAGGCTAGGATGGGAGTTAGGATCATTGTCTTCATGAAAGGATTACCGAGCTACATAGAGTCACTTGGGGGCCAGGGTCCAGGGAGGAATACTAGGATAACTCAAGGGTGGACTTATGTGATGACACTTTCCTATATATAATTTAGGTTTTTCTACATGTTTCAGGTGCCTCTGGTATTGTGTAGATTCCTTATTGTGATTCATAGAGCTTCTAGGATCTTCCTATACTTTTCTATATGATGTCTTGTGTACCTTTATTGTTTCCTTCTTATTGTATACTTGTGTGAGTGGGCCTGATTTTATCTCCTCAGCATGGGAGAGTGGACCTTTGGTTCCACAAGGTCAGGTGGTAGTGATTCTTATTACCATTGAGATGCGACGTTCTTCTTCATGCTTGGATGATCCTTGTTGCAGGCCTACCTTCTTATTCTTTTGTAGACTTGTTTAGTTTCATTAGTTGTATACTTGTAGCATATTTGTATATTGGTTGACATCCTTTTAGAGGATGTATTGTATTGTTATGTATTATTTCATAACCTGCGACTTGTGCAGTGGATGTTGATGATTTTATGTATACCTTGGGTATCATTTGTATATGTGATCTTATTTTATGAGATGTGTAATTGGGTTCTGTTGATGTATCTTTTATGTTAAGTTCTTTATAGTTGTTCTTCGTAGATTAGGTTGCTTAAGTAATTCTACGTCAAGGAACCCTCAAGACTTGTAACCTTTGTTGAGTTATATATATGCGTATGTCTTGTATCTGTTTGTATTGCTTCCACATTGTTATCATTATTGTTTGTAAACATATAAAAGAAAACCTATCATGTTAACTTAGTTCCATGTTTAGGTTAGTTCTCCTAGGTTCCCTAGCAGGGCATTACAATGTTACTGAAGGTTTTTCCCATATTGGGTTTCCACATTAAATCCTGGTGTCATACTTGTGTGAATGTTATTTGATGTGTTGTACTGTTAAGAGTTTTATATTCTACAAGTTGATTAAATTAGGACAGTGAACTGCAAGTTTATGTCACTGATTATATACAATAGAGACCAAGTGGATTACTAAGTGGATCTGAGTTGGTTAAAGTGTTTGAAAGTTGAATTGGTAAATCTAAACCTAGGATAACTGATTCACCCCCCCTCTCAGTTATTCTGCATCATTCTAACAAAAGGGACTAAAGATTATGGTCTCTGGTACAGACATCAAGGTGATTTTTCTTTGAATGTGTTTAGTTATGTTGATTGGGAAGGTAATGTTGATGATCAAAAGAGAACAAGTGGAGGTGCATTCTTTCTTGGAGAGATATTTCTATTCTGGATAAGTAAAAAGAAAAATTGTATATCACAGTCAACAACTTAAGCTGAGTATGTTGCTGTTGTAATTAATTGTACTCAGACAGTGTGGGTTAAGAAGATTATGGAAGGAATATATTAGAAGGTAACTGAACCAAAGGTTATCTATTGTGAAAATAAAATTTCTATTAAAATTTCTAAGATCTTGGTGATGCACTCTAAGACTAAGCACATAGCTATTAATTTTTTTTTCTTAGAGAACAGGTACAGGAAAAGGAAGTAAGGTTGGAGTATGTAACAAGTAAGGAGTAGGTTTCTGATATCTTTAATAAGCCATTGTCTAAGGATACTTTTGAGTACCTAAGAAGCAGGTTAGGAGTCATTCCCCTATCTACTCTAAGTTAAAAGAATATGCAGTTGCATCAGTCCCAGTATATTCATTGAATATTATTATGTGTGGATTGATGTTGTGAGGCTACTACTTCGGGGGAGAAGTCTGTGAAGTAATGTTCTTTGGTTATTCAGGTATTGTAAAGGAGATATCAGGTGTATTTAGCACCTTTTACATTGTTGTCAAAGGGGGAGAAGATGTATGTTACAGGGGTGAAGATGTATGTTGAAAATAGAAGAGGTATGGAGATGATGTAAGGAGAAGTTGTGTGAAGATGTATGTGTGTTTGACACAGAGTGAAGTCCAGTGAAAGGGTGATTAATTGAAGAACATGTGAAAGATAGAAGTCAAAACATTTTTCTTAATGTTTCATGTTGCAGATGTTGACATATTCTATTAAGGAAGAGAGTGTTTCCATCATCGGTGAAGCATAGAATGTTTCCATCAATTCCAAAGGGGAAGATTGTTGGCATATCTGATGTAGTGATGGTAAGTTTGTTTTGGTGATGAAATAGTGATTTGATTATAGGATGATCAGATATTATATTGTCATTAATGTAAACTATTGACTTTGTGTTCATGGTATGTTTTCAATAATATTTGTGATGAATGATGAGTTTTAGTGAGTTTTATTGGGTTCTATCTTTAGGGGAGACCTAGGTATGTCTCTGGATGTCAAATGCATAATCACTACTGCTAAAGTAAGTTTATATGAGATTTTTAATCGAATGAAGTATAACAGTGAAACTTCTAGAACAATTGATGACAAGTTATAGATGATTTGAATATCTTGTCAAATCTCAGATGTATCTTATGGTGCGGTTATATGATATGGTTATCAATAGTTTTTAGATGCTATATTTGCAATCACATCTACTTTGAGTGATTGATGAGAAGATTAAGTGGTCAGTGAACATATAGAATGTTATTCAATAGGTTAAGTGTTTATGTTCTTGAGCTACTAATGAAAGATCTTGTATCGATGATCAGTATCGATGTGGTGGTGATTAACAATGAATGAGTTATATTCTGGTGACATGTATTCATGATTGGAGGTGATGAACTGGCATCACATTGATCAATGTTATCTTGTGGTAAAGATTATTGAGGAAGCTTGAGTATGGTCAAAAATGATGAACTATAACTGATTGAATGTTTGAAGATGATAAGTTGATGATCACCGAGATGCAAAAGTGAATGCAAGACATTAAATAAATTAATGTATTGTATTTTCATTGATGTAAACTTGATATGGTTTGATTAATCAAACACATATTGGTCATAAACTTGAAGATCTAAAGAGACAAAGTTTATGTTGTCGGTAAAACATAAAAGTTATGTATACACAAAGTGATAGTAAACACCGACAGACAGTGCACATCAAAGGATAGTGAACACCGAGTAGTTCACAGTGTATACCGAGTGCCACAATAACCGAGAAAGTGTTACTGAGAGCTAATTACCAAGCATAACTGAAGTCAATGACTGAGCTAACTGGAGTTGATGACCGATCAGAACTTAAGTTAAAGAACAACAAAACTACTTAGCTGGTAGGAGATATGTTTAGAGATTAACTGATTGATTGATTTATTCTTAATGATTAGTTAAACTAAAGCATGAAAGAGACTTAAGAAAAGTTTTATTCACAACTATCATGGAGAGATTTGTGGAGTAAAAATAAAGTAGATCTTTACGAGATAAAGAAAGCATGGTGAGTTCTACGGATCAAAAAGTGATCCAAGACAAAGACAAGGAGATTGAGAAACTAGTCATGTCTATATAGAGAGACAAGGAATTAATTATGAAGTGAGGAATGCTGAATATAATTCTGGTGAAGATAGAAGTCTTCATGCAGATCTGATCATACAAATTGAAGAACAGAGCCAAGAAGTTCTGCAGACACCGAGCAACATAGGAAAGAGTATTCACCAAGTAGAACAAAGGAAGAGAGAAAAGGAACTAAAGAGCATATTGATCAGAGAGGTATTATTAGACTAACAATAGATCTACATATCTACAAGTTAAATTTGTATTTTGAACAAATTATTTACTGTATCAGTTTAACCATTGATTCAGAAAATCTCTTAACCTAGTGGGATTTAACAGTCCTTATTGTATTGAGATACTCAAGAGTATCAAAAGGTTTTCTTGTTTAAAATATAGAGAATTCTAGGTCAAAACATGAACTATTATTTTTAAATCCTCTAACAAGGTTTCACTTAACAATGTGTATTGTAACTTTTAACAGGGTTTTCTCTTCGCTGAGCTCACTTCAGAAGAGTGAAAATATTTTGGGTTACTTGTCCCAGATGGTTTTTTTCCCTTAGCAGGGTTTCCACGTTAAAATCTATGTGTCAAATGTGTATTCATTTCATTGTATTGGTATTTTTATTTACACATTATTGAAACTGGATTGGTCAGTTAACACTAAGTTTATTTACTGCTATTTGGTAAAGTCTAGAAAAGATAAACAATATATCTTATCAAGAAGGTTATATTTGTTAAAGTTATTTAAGGCATACATGTTGATGGAATGAAATATAACTAGAGGGTATTATATTTGAGAGACAAGCTATTGGTTGGATTTGTGGAATTATTTTTAATGCCACTGATTCACCCCCCTCTCAGTTATTCTAACAATTGGTATAAGAGCTTTGGTGCTTGGAGGAAAAGTTTAAAGGGACTTACGATAAAGATTAGAAGATGAGTAAAGTAGGATAAGACTTCATCTACCAGGTGTTGGAAATGATGTCACATAATACTTGGATACTGAATATGTTGCATCTACTATACCTCTGACTATTGATCAATTAAGAGAGAAACATGAACATAATTCTATGATGATATAACTTGCTTCTTCACTATCTGATGCTGAATTTGAAGATGTGAAAACATGCACCTCTGTAAAGAAAATGTGGGACAAACTCAAGCTAGTACATGGAGGAGACACCAATGTGCCAAGAGATAAAGCTGAAAGCCTAAGAGGAAATTTTGATGACCTAAGAATGAAAGAAGGAGATAACATCACTCAGTACAGTAGAAAAATCAAAGAAGTTGTTAATGCTATCCGTAGAGTAGGAGGGGTACTTGAGGAAGAAAAATTTTTAATTAAAATTATGAGAACCTTAGTGCCTATTTATGCTATTTGAGTATCTGTAATTCAAGAAATGAGAGTAGTAGAAAATAACAATGTTACTCTTGATAGTTTGATTGGTAGACTTATTTCATTTGAGATGAACAACCATGACAATAATGTCTTATCTACTATTGAGTCTGCATTCAAATCTTCTCTAAAAATAAGAAAATCTAGTAAAAAACACACTATGAGAAAAGATAGTGACAGTGATAGTGATGAACAAGAACTTGATGAACTTAAAGCACTAATGGCTAGGAGATTACATAGAAGTAAAGGAAGATATAAAGGTAAATTACCATTGGTCTATTTTAATTGCAAAGAAATTAGACATTTTGTTGCTAGATGCCCTAAAAAGAGAAAGGGTGAAAGAAAAAATGATAGATATTATGAAAAGAAGTATGAAAAAAGTGATGATCGAGAATACAAAGGCAACCGATACTCTGAAAGAAGAGATAACTAAGATTACAAGGACAAAGACAAGAAGGCTTGTTACCTGCTTGAGAACAAAGCTGAAAATTCTAACACTGATTCTGACAAAGATATTGAGGTAGTATTTATTGCTATGAAGGGTGATTCAGATGAAAAAGAAAGGTATGTTGAAACATGACTCATATCTTAAGTTAGGAAAAATGATGTCTGGATTATTTATAGTGGCTATACTCATCACATGACTGAAGATAAAGAAAATTTTGAAACTTTTGAATATTATAATGGTGGATCAATTAGGATGGGTAATGACTCACCTTGCCCAGTTGAAGGAAAATGTACCACCATGTTGCATAATTTGATCAGAATTGAAAATGCATATTGGGTGAAAGGACTTAACTATAATTTATTGAGTGTTTCAACACTGAACAACATAGGACACCGAGTTAAATTTGAGAACAAAAAGTCAATGATCTATGATGAAAAAGGAAATTTGATCGGTATTGGTGAACAAACAAAAGGTAATCTATTCTATCTTGATGATATTGAGACCACTTGTTTATTGGCTAGAAATGAAGACATTTGGTTGTGACATAAAAGGTTATGTCATTGTAACTTTGACAACATGGTTAAGATAAGTAAGAAAAGAAAATTAAGAGGCTTACCGAGTATTTCAAAGCCCGACCATATTATTTGGAAAAAAATTTCAAATAGGAAAAATGACAAAGTCTAGTTTCAAGAGAAAAACCTACACATCTAATGCTATTCTAGAGTTAGTCCATACTAACTTATGTGGACCAATGAGAACAAAGAGATACTATTGTGATATATAATTTATTCTATTTGTTGATGACTATTCTAGGATGATGTCTATCATGTTCTTAAAAGAGAAATTTGAAGTATTTAAGATGTTCAAATGGTATAAAGCTAAAGCTGAAAAACAAAGTAGAAAAGAACTGAAATGTTTAAGATCAAATAGAGGAGAATTTATTTTTGATGAATTCACTAACTTTTGTAATGAGCATGGGATTACAAGATAGGTTTCTACAGTGAGAACACCACAACAAAATGAGATTTCTAAAAGGAGGAATAGATCCATTTTTTATTGTGCCAGAACACTGATGATTAAAAAAGGCATCACACAAACATTCTGGAGAGAAGCTATAAGTATTGCTGTCTATACACTAAACTGAGTTCAATTGAAGAAAGATGCAAACAAGACACCTTATGAGCTATGGTATAGATACACACCAAATGTGAGTTACTTTAGAATTTTTGAAGGTCAATGTTATATATTGAAAGATGATAGAAATGGGAAACTTGAATCTAAAAGTGATGCAGGAATATTTCTAGGATATTCTACTGAAAGCAAAGCTTATAAATATCTGAACAAATCTTCTAACAAAATAATTGAGAGTGAAAATGTTAAAGTGGATGAATTTGCTGAGAAAAATTATGAGGAAAGAAGAAAGGAACCTGAATATTACAACAGATTTGTCTACATTGAAGAATCTGACACCTTACCTAAGTGACAAAACAATGTAATTGAGCAACAGGCTGCACACACCGAGAATCAAGAAAATGCTCACAATGCTAAACTAAGTGATAATGAAGATCAAAAGGAAGAACAAAGTGATGTAATTCCAAGGTCTATTTGTTATCGAGAGTCAACTTGACTTTGCTCTAAGGCCTCTTGCATATATCTTATAGAGTAGATTCTTACCCTAGCTTGAGGAAGTCACTAAGATCTTTACCTCAAGTGCCCTAGACCTAGTTTTCACCGTTAAGCTACTATTTCATATTGTGGAATCTAATAGGATAGATCCACCCTCCAAGCTAGACCAACTGGTTCAGCCTAGATAACACAATAAAATACACTACACATAGAATCCATCACACAAATGTTCAAGATGGTTCTCCAAATGTTTTCTATATTCACAAATTCTATTCTATTACAAAATACAATGCATTTTTTCCCTTATATATACTCTCTACTGCTACTTCTCTCTTACAAAAGCTTTCAACTATATATCTATCTCTCAGAAATATCTCCAAAATATCTTGTGCTCTTTGAAAAATTCAACCACCTTGCTCAGGTGGCATGGTCGAGCCATAAATGACCTTCCCATCACTGGAATAGGTGCCCCTGATCATTCAATGCAAAAATGACATGTTGAGAGCCATTGAAATTGACCCTGCTGGTCACAAATGTCGCATCCTACATTTCCTAGGTCATTAAATGACATTACCAAGCGCCAGCGTTGACTTTTCTGAGCAACATAAAATATTGTCGGTGAACACAGAAACAACATCACCAAGTGTCAGAACAAAAACCCAAAAACAAACATCGACACTGGGAAACATCACCGAGCACCACAACCGATAGATATTCTTAAGGGATATTACTGACGGTCATCCCCGAGAGACATTATCATTGAACATTCCCGAGCACTAGCATTTCTTATCTATCAATCTTCGGTTGCTAGGTCCTTGTTGAATTTACAGAGGTTTATAAACTACTTTAAAACACATTTTAACTAGGAAACAACTATTGAACACTATGGTGTTTATCCACCGATTGACCTTAGTCATTACAAGAATGGTGGAACAAAACACCTTACAACCCAAAAAATGCTTTCTATCCTAGAAATGTTCCTAACCTGAGGTGCTCCTGTACCATACTCCCTAAACAAAAATAAATAAACTTCTAGGTGATTGGATTAAGTCAGGATTGATGCCTAACTTCTTGAAATTAATTTCCTATACCCATGTAGACTCGAAATCAGCTTGTCCTCACCACTTGACCAGATGTACTAGATAGGTCTGCCTTCTAGTCTGCTTGGCAAATATTGAATTCAAAATCTCTTCAGCCTATAGTTTTGGTGTAGTAGGAAGTTTGAGTGCCCTGAGATCCTCAGTATTTTCTGTGAGATCAGAATATCCTTCAGGAATTGGTCCTTTATAGGATACCAAGTCTGCCACATTGAAAATAGGAGATAATCCTCTGTCTGCAGTAAGATCAACTTTATAAGCATTAGACCCATACTTTGCAAATATTGAACAAGGGCCTATCTTCCTCATTTTAAGTTTAGATGGAACTCCTTTCTGCAACCTTTCTTTGTTAAGGTGCACCATGACCATATCTCCCATTGTAAATTGAATATCTTTTTTGTGTGCATCCACCTTTTGTTTGGTATGAGTTGTACTCTGTATTAATCCTACTTTAACTACGTCATGGACCTCCTTCATGGATTGAGAAAAATATTTAGCATACCCACTCCTATCTACATTGCTTCCAAGATCCCTTAATTCACATATACCCCTAGGATGAATCCCATATACTATCTTAAAAGGGCTCTTTCCAGTGGATCTATTGACTGTATCATTGTATGAAAATTCTTCTTGAGAAAGTAAATGATCCCATGATTGTCCATACTCATTGGTGAGGTATCTCAAAAGATTTCCTAGGCTTCGGTTCACCACTTTGGTTTGACCATGGGTCTGTGGATGATATGCCGAGCTAAAAGAAAGATTTGTACCAAGTTTTTTCCATAAGGTTTTCCAAAAATGACTCATGAACTTGGAATCTCGGTCTGATACAATACTCAAAGGTAATAAATGTATCCTTAATGCTTCTCTAAATAATAGATTTGCTATGTAACATGCATCATGTGTGGTCTTACATGGCACCAAATGAGCCATCTTTCTAAACCTATCAACAATCACACAGATGTTGTCCATTCCCTACTTAGTCTTTGATAGTCCAACTACAAAATCCATACTAAGGAATTCTCATGGTCTATTTGGTATAGGAAGGGGCTGATATAACCCTACATTGGATGATGTCCTTTTTTCCTTCTGACAAACTATACAAGTCTCCACATACTTTTGGAAATCCTAATTCATTCTCGACTAATAGTAATACCTCTTGACCAGTTCTAGAGTTTCATTCAACCCAAAATGTCCACTTAAGGAACCATTATGATTTTCTTGTACTTGCTTCTCTCTCATGGAACCTCTTGGTACAAAAAGTTTTCCTCCCTTAAATAGAAGACCTTCTTGAAGATTATACTCCAAATAGTCACTATGAAAATGATTTTGATACTCTTGACATACCTTGTACGCTGCTGCAAAGTCTTCATCTATTGGATACAGATCTTTGAAGCTTTCAATGCCAATGCTTGTTAGCTGAATTTCTTGCACTATGAGTAACCTCCTACTCAATGCATCTACTACCTTGTTCTATACACCCTTCTTATGCTTTATGGTGAAATTATAAGCTTGTATATACTCCACCTATTTCATATGCTTATGGTTTAGTTTATCCCGTGAACTTAGAAAACTCAAATCTTGATTGTCAGTAAAGACTACAAATTATTTGGGAAGGAGATAATGTCTCCATTTCCTTCATGCTTGCACTACTGCATACAATTCCAAATCATATGAGGAATACTTCCTTTTGGCATCACTAAGATTTTCACTATGAAAGGCTATTGGATTTCCTTCTTGACTCAAAATGACACTGACAATAATATTACTAGCATCACACTCCACAGTAAACAATTTATCAAAACTAGGAAGTGTCAAGATCGGTTGAGTCTCTATTCTCTTCTTTAAATGCTCAAATCCTTCATCAGCCTACTCATCCCATTGGAAATTGGCTTTCATATCTCCTTTGATGGTATCTAAAATAGGTGCACTGATTTCACTGAACCGCTTGATGAACTTTCGGTAAAATTGTGCCAAACCATGGAAACTCCTAACTTCAGTTGCTGACTTTGGTGTAGGCCAATTCAGAATTGCTTCCACCTTGCTGATATCCATCTTCAAGTTATCTTCTGAGATAAAAAAAACCTAGATACACCAACTCTTGCTTCATGAACTCACTCTTTTCCAAGTTGATCATCAACTTTTCTTCATGCAATATTTGCATTACCAATTGCAAATGTATAAGATGATCCTCTTTTGTTTTGCTGAACACCAGGATGTCATCCAAGTACACTACAACTCATTTTCCAATGAAGTCCTTCAAAGCCTTGTTCATCAATCTCATAAATGTGCTTGGGGCATTTTTCAACCCAAAAGGCATAACAAGCCATTCATATAGTCCTTCGGTAGTCTTAAAAGTAGTTTTCCACTCATCTCTCCCTTTGATTCTGACATGATGATATCCACTCTTAAGATCTATCTTGGAGTAATATCTAGCTCCACCAAGACAATCCATCAAATATTCTATCCTCAATATGGGGAAACTATACCAAATAGTAATCCGATTTATTGCCCTGGAATTGGTACACAACCTCCAAGTACCATCTTTCTTTGGGGATAGTACTATGGGAAAAACACAAGGACTTATACTTTCTCTAATCAACCCTTGATCAATTAGTTCCTAGATTTGGTTATAAATATCTGCATTCTACTATGGGGTCATCTTATAAGAAGCTTTGTTTGGAAGTGAGGCTCTAGGAATAAAGTCAATCTAATGACTAATAGAGCTCTCAGGTGGTAGGATAGCTGGTTGACCATCACTGATTATGGCCTGGTATTGAGTCAACAACCTTTGGATCTCTAAAGGAAACTCTTCTCTCTCATTTCCCTTTTCGCCTTTTGGTTTTAAAACCAAAGAAAAACCTACTCCATCTTCTTCCAATGTCTTTAAGAATTCCTTCTCACCAACCAACAATAGGTTGGGACCTCTTTTCCTTTCCTTCTCTTCTTCCAAGATTGATTGTACCCTAAAGGTTAGTCCATCTTTCTTGATGGAATAGGAGTTCTGAACTCCATCATGCATTGCAGCTCGGTCAAACTGCCAAGGTCTACCTAATAGCAATTGACACGCATCCATGGGTAGGATATCACACAAAACTCTGTCCTTATACCTCCCTATGGAAAATTCTACCCAAGCTTGCTCATTGACTATTACATGTTGATCTTTATTCAACCAAGTAACTCTATAAGGATTAGTGTGAGGTATCCTTGTCAATTTTAACTTCTCAATAGCTTCTAAAGAAACCTTATTATCAGTAGAACCTGAATCTATGATAATTTTACAAACCTTATCGAGTACCTTGCAGTTGAATTGAGACAAAGATCCTCTTTGGCTTCGATCTTCTTGGATCGGTTCTTTGAGGAGTGTTCTCTGAACCATCAAATGCTCTCCCATGTCTGATCCTATGGGGACTTCTACATTCTTGCTGCTAGAAGACTCTTCTTGCACATAGTTAGCTCTTTTCTTTCCTCCTTGCAAAGTAGATTTCTTTGCAGGACACCTATATGCATGATGCCCAAACTGTTGATAGTTGTAGAATTTCATTGAAGAGAAATACGATCCTCTTCTTTAACTATCAATTTTTCCCCTTGAACCATTATTTGAACCTTTGCCTCCATTGTAACCACCTCTAGTGTTACTTGTTGGAATTATTGGAATGATGTACTAAGAGGGGAGGGGTGAATCACTACCTCTATAAATTTTTATGTGGTTGGCCCATTAACCTTTGTGTCATCAGATTTGTATATTCCAGTCTATCTGTTCATCTTTCTATATGCATGTGAAATCATAATATAAGTTCTTTACATGTGTAAACATTCAAGAAACATATATGAAAGTAAATAAGACATAACACATGCTATGATATCGCAGAAAACTCCTGTTAGGAAGTAAAAACTATGGTGGGGATGTCTACCCACAAAAATTCACTATCTGGAGATAAGAAGGGAGCCAGTAAAGGATTACAATTAATCACTTCTAATGATCTACCCTGTTAGGAGTATTAGAGTGGAGACCTGTTAAGATCTACTTTATTTGAAGCTTTAGAAACACTATTAAGTGTGCACTCTGTTAAGAGATTTATCAAAGAACTATTAAGTCCACCTTCTACAAAAGGATTTTAGTTGTGATGAACTTGTTAGAATGCAACTACAATATAAATGTTAATCTGATAGTGAATGCAATTTGTAATTATTGATAACAGATCCTGTAAAGCTTACAATGTAAATGTAATCACCTTGAGTGATTGAGTGATACCTTGTCTCTGCTCATTAGAAGCCTTTCTGTGTTCTTGATAACTAATTTGTTCTATTTCTATACTTTGCATGAATTCTCTTCTGCTACTTAGATTCTCTCCATGGCTACTATCATTTATCAACTGATTATAAGTCTCTCTTATTACAAATGATTGAACATCTATTTATACTAGTTTCTAGCTCTATTATTGATTCACACTTTTCAAATTAACTCTAGATCCAAGGTTTACAACTTGACCTTGATTTTTTGTTAGATATGTTTTAGATCTGTTAGGATGCTTTAAAACATTCACAATTTTCTTGCTTGACCCTCAAGTAAAGCTTTAAAACAAATAAAAACTCCATAAATAGAATTACAATGTTTTATCTGACGTGTAAAGTCAGATCCACTTTTTGCGGGTTCTGTAACAGACTGTCGGTTCTAATGGTCAGGCTGCTCTATCAGTTCTGTCAATTTTGTACTCTGTCAGTGTCCCTTAATTGAACTATTCGTCGGGTATGCCTTTTCTTCTCTGTCGGTGATGTTCTCAAAACTATATTGTTGGTAATGCTTATCGTCGGTTTGACTCTTGTTAATGTTCATCAGGAAATTCTATACTTAGCATTTTTACGATAGACATTGTCATCTCGTTGGGTATGCCTATACCAATGACCTTTATCATATTTTTCCCTTTAAGTATACTAATGTAAAAACTTAATATCATCAATCTCCCCCTTTGACATTAGTATCAAAAACTAATATGTGCAACATACTTGATGTATTAGTATGTACACCTGTGTATAATTCTTCCTTAGTCATGAAATGACTCCCCCTATGCATATGTCAGTTAGTGTAAGTTTATGTACATATCTATTCTTTCTGTACATACATTATACAAATCCTCATATAGTATATTGTACATATGTATACATTCCTCCTTTTTCTACTAAAGTATATTGTACATATGTATACATTCCTCCTTTTTTGATAATGAGGGCAAAGGTTCTTACAACTTGTCAAAAATGTGAGTGTGTGAGGCTTTGATTTCCTCCATCATTTCCTCCAATTTCTCCTTTAAATTCTCAAGAGCCATGTGCTCAAGTGTTATCCTCACATGCATGTCATATATGCTGTCTACCACAAACATTTCTGGGGTTGAGATCAGATTTCGTGCATCTGTAATATGCTATTGTAGAGTGGTGAGGTTTGGCAATATGTGAGCTTGTAGCTCTGTAACCTCATTTTTGAATTGTGTCTCTGCATCCCATATCTCTTGTCTCAATCTATTTACCTCTATGATCTTTTCATGATGCAGATTTATTGTGTTTGCATCAGAGGTTAAACTTTGTGCATTTGCTGTTAGATCTGAATCTAGTTGTGACAACTTTTTACTATTTTCTTTTGTGAAATTTTCTAATGTGCACAATTTCTAAATTAAGGTAACAGCTTCAACAATCATAGGTTCTAATTGACTTGCTAGTTCAAAGAGCTTTACCTTGTTCTCTGCCACTTCTTGGCTGATCTTCTCAACTAGTTTGTGTTGATACTTCATATCTACTTGTTCTTCCATCGCCTTCTCTGCATCTACCTTTTTATTTATGATGGTGTCGGTAAGAACTGCTATTTGTTCCATGACTGATATGTCATTTTTAATTTTTATATCTAGAACAAGTTGATGTAGAATGTACCTTGCCTTATCAAGTGCTTGGGCTTCCCTATGTGCCTTTTTCATCTTCTCTTGTATTGCTTTTCTCTGACATATCACTCCAAAATTTTGAAGTGCTTCAGTATCTAAAGTAGATATATCCCACTTGGGTATTTCTATTACCTCATCAAGTTTTACTACCAAGATATCTTTATTTATTACTTTCTTCTTCTTTTTCTTTGGCTAGGAGGTAGATTGGTGTACTACCATTTGTAAACCTTGAGATTGGATGGATTTTGTAGGTGAGGGTCGAGAAGATGAGACATATTTTTGTTTTTGTTCTAAGTCCACTGGTTGGTTTTGTGAAGATGTCTCTTCATTGGCCTTGGGTGTATCAACAGATTTATCTTCCTTTTCTTTCATGCTTTCATCCTGCTTGACTTCTCCTTTCTTTTCTTTCTCCTCATCCTTTCTCAGTGTTTCATCTATTTTAGTATCTTCTCCTGTGTATTTTTCAGTAGACAACTCTTGCTGAGTGTTAGTTGCATCCTTCATCTCTGTATCTGTATCTTTTTGAGTATCTGATGCATATTTATTTTCATCATTACTTGTGTCCTTGGGTATATCATCATCTTTCTTAGATGATTTCTCTTGACTTGATTCAATATCAATAGCTTGTATCAAAGTTTTCATGTTGGTCGGTGTGTTGACCTCTACAGTGCCAGTAAGTGTATCCTATCCGTCGATATTACCCTGTGTAGCATTGATATCTTCATCTTTTTGCACCTCTTCTGCAGGGTCTTTTCCTGTAGTGTCATTAATGATGTTATCCAACCATGTTTCATCATTGATATCATCAGTTATGTTACCTTTTATTGTCAATTCTTCTTTGGTAACCTCTTCTTCATTACTCAAGTCAATATGAATTGGACTTGGTGGATTTTGGCTTTCTTCACTCTATGTTTTGTTAAGAGTAGTGCCGGGCCATACTTCATCTATAACTTCAGTATGTTTGGGGCCTACTGTCTCACTCTCTTCTTTATCCAATTCCATAGATGAGTCATCTTGTACATCTTTGATGATGATTTGTTCCTTCTCTGGGCTAGCTTCCTTAGTGGGATTTTTGAGTATCTTGCACCACTTCTTAATTCTTTCCTGATCAAGATCTATTAGCTTCCCTTTGAGAAATTCGTATGCTCTCATTTTTGGTGAGAAATGCTTTTCATACTTCTTCATCATCTCATTTATTTCTTCCTTCTTTGAATCAGAAGGCATAAGAGTAACAAGTACTCTTTCTCATATTTCTTTTTCCTGATGTAGTGCAAATGTCCATCTAGCAGATAATCTCTCTGTTAGTTCCTTGGGAACATCATATTTTGAGAATTGTAGTGGAACATAATGGTGTTTTCACATTTTAGTAATTATAGCTTCTTCAATCTTATTTTTATCCTCTGTACTAAATTTCAGCCATTTCCTGATGTTAGGATTTGAAATAGACTGTGATTTTGATATGTTCTTACATATTTCATTAATTGTTTTTGGAATCAAGGGTTCTTTCACTTTTTGCACATCTATGTCAGCTTCATCCATAGCTGAATCTTCTAGATCCTCTTTTGTCCTAACCCATTTCCTCCTTTTTTTCTGTATCTCTATTGGTGATATCGGTTTTCTCTTGTCTGTTCTCACTTTACCTTTCTTAAGTGGTGAAGGAGTTGGTTCCTTTGCAATTTTTCTTCTTGATCTTGAAGTGGTTGTTTTTCTTTCTTTCTTAGGTGGAGGTGGAGGTGGTGAATCTGATTGTGTACCCTCTGAATCATTCTTTTTTGTTTCTTCACCGATAGGTGACTAGCCTTCAGTTTTTTCCTCCTTTCCTTTTGTTTCCTCTTCACCTTCTTCAGTAACTACAAATTTCTTGGTTAAGTTTTTAACCATCTTGCCCTTCTTGTTTATAATTTTATTGACAACAAGATCTATCTTGATCTTTAGTTTGGATTCTTCATAAGTGCCAAATCTTGCTTGCTTGTTGTCAACTGGTTCATTCAATAGTGCCTTGATGCACTCAGTGGCTTGTCCTATTTTGATCTCATATTCTAAATGTGATAGCTAGGACTTCCTAGGTACTACTAGTTTGATATAGTTAAAATCAGTATCTACCATAAAACATATATCCTCTTTGTGTTGTTCTATCAAACTCTCAGGTATCCTTGTTATAGCTTGCATCTTTTCCTTAATACCTTTCAAGTACTCATTCATTAGGTCATCAAAATCTATACCTAATGACTCTATATGCTCACATATCTGTATGGTTATAGGTTTACTTGTATCCCATACTACTTTGCCTATGGAAGGAAAGTATTCTTCAAAGTAAAATAATATGCACATAATGAGGGAACCAAGCTTACAAGTGTTTGTCCTTGAAGATCTTATGGTGTTCATTTCTCCTCAAGTTGATTCAACAAAATCTTTGCAAGATCCATCATCTTTCCTAGTTTGATGATCTTGTAGGCTGTGCTCATAGCAGTTCTTGCTATGCTACTCATTCTGCTGGCCTAAAAGATCTTGTATCCTACCACACATGCACCAAACTTGAGTTCTTCGTTGGTGATAGTGTTAACCTTGAGACCTCTCTTGTTTGATTTTGCACTAGTTAGCTTTTCCACTTCCTTCAGGGATGGGTGCTTGTGAGCTTGTGGTTTGTCAGTTGTAGGATACCCAGTAACTACATGAATAACATCATTTGTTATTCATTTTGGCTTATTAAGCCATAATGTCTAGTTATGCATTCTGCTGAGAACTATACGTATCCATTCTATCTTGAAAACTTTGGGAAAGTGTAATGCATTCGTGAGATCTTTCACTTCTAGATGCTTGTGCTCTTCTTTCAGGTTTCCAACTTCATCAAAAAGTGCCCTATAGGAATTGTCTAGGTCTAGATCTCCTAATTTTGAGATCTTGCAATGTATATAGGACCTTACGTCCTCTACCAGTAAAACCCTTGGTGGGATTCTAAAGAATGCTCCAGAATCATCAGGTTGTGATGCAATTTCTGGGTGCAACTTGTATTTAGGTTCAACACAAGTGCCTTTGCTGATAAGATTGATCATTTTCTTCTTATCCTCTTTTAACTTTTCAACTCTACAAGTAGATGCCATCATTGTTAGAAATTTAGGGCTTTTCATAATATAAATAGTGCAGTCGGTGAATGCAGGTACTTACTGAATCTCTTTGATCACTCATGAATCCTTTGAGTTGAGTTGGAACCTTGCTGAGGTCGCACTTCAATTTTCTCTCCAATTGCTCTTCTTAGCTCTTCTTGGTTTCTCAAAAATTGCGGTTGCAAAATGAGTTCTTCCATCGCACTTTTATAACTTTTGTGCCCTAAGTTGTCATTAATGCCCAACAAATCATCGGTATACAAAGACTGAGTTCATCAATTGAGGCATAAGTAACATCTTCAGTGTAGGCACAAAGTGTCAGGGTTGCTAGCAGCTTTGGTGACTTCACCGATGATTGTAGGTAAAATGGCGATGCCAACTTCTATCAACTCAAGGATTACCAATGTTCGTCGATTTACACTTAGTGACTTGGATTTTGTGTAATGAACGATACATTATGGTAATTTGTACCTGTTCACCGATGCTAATTTGTACCCATTAACTGATGGTTGTTTTTCAATAATATTACAAGTAACAATATAGTGCATCTTCAATAATGCTAATTTTGTCTATATGATCAATATGTAAATGGAACCAATGCATAATATAACTTGTCATAATGCAGTTCCATACTTACTTGTGCAATTTCTATGGAGATAGTGATGCAACTAGATCCATTGGATGGGGCATCATCATTTACATTGCTTATTCCAACACCTTCAGTGTTTGTGGCTTTTACCCAGATCTTGTTTCTCATCTTCTTGATGTCATCAATGGTGTTTCCATTGGGATAAGTGCTCATTTCTGCCAGTCGGTCTTTGCAATATTTTATCACATGTCCAACCTTATGACAACATAAACATGCCATACCTGGATTGAACCATCCTCTTGGTTTTCTAGTCCATTTTCTCATATAGTTGGAAAATATATGACCATACCTTCCACATGCTGTGCAATTTACCCATGTGTTATAGTCCCAAACATATGAGTTACCCACTCTTGTCAGTTTGTAGCCATTATCAGGTTCTTTTGGTGTCCATGCTTTCTTATTCTTTTTCCAGCATTCTTGATATGTATGTCCATTCATTTTGTAGGTAGGATAGTACTTGTCCATGTAGGTTTCCTTCTTTGGATTTTTCATCTTGGATCTACATTCATATGCCTTGTGTCCTTGCTTGTGACATTTATAACAATTACCAATGAAAGTAGATTGTGATTGAGGAATACCTTTTATTTTATTTCTGCAAATATTTGAGGTGTGGCCTGGTTTTCCATAGTGATTGCATGACAGCTTCTTGGTCCTTGGAGTTGTATAAAAATTCCTTTGATTTGATTGATTAGGTGATTCTCCATTGTCAGTGTACCCTATTCTTGTGTAGTTGTTGACTCTTCTTTGACCGTCAAGGAAATCATCCATTCTTTTATTACTATCTTCAGCTTTCTTGATCAATTCATTGTGCTGATTCTGAATTTTAACTTCATGCTTTAGTTTCTCATTCTCTTCCCTTAGCTCACCGATGATTTGTATTCTTTCAATGAGTTCAATATTTAATCTATTTGCCTCTTTCCTCATAAGAATAATCTGGTTGGTAATCTCATGGTGATGATCAGTAAGTCTTTGAATCTCTGATTTTTTTTCTTGTAGCTTCTCTGTTATTTTCCTCCTATCATCAATAGCCAATGTTCTCTTTGATTCAAATTTTCTTGAATCATTCATGACATCAATCATTTTTACCATCTAAGTTTCTTGATCGATTTGCAACATCTTGATTTGCTCTGTCAGATGTAGATTGACTTGTAGAATTGTGATCTCTTCTACTGATGTGTCTAAAGCTTTTCTTGTTGATGATTCACCATAGTTGAAGTAATATGGGATCTCCTCTTCTTGCTAATATTTTTCATTAAGCCTAGTTTCCATGATCTTTCTTTCCTCAAGCAACTTTCTCATGCTTACTCTTGCCTCTTTATACCGCTCATAGTAAATTTGAATTTTCAATTTCTCATTCTCAATAGTATTGTCTAGTCTGTACTTTTCCATTGTGTTGATATTTTCTCTTAAGTCTTTTAGCTTTTCAAGAAAGAGACTTAGCTCTGATACCAATTGTTGGAATTATTGGAATGATGTACTGAGAGGGGAGGGGTGAATCAGTACCTCTAAAACTTTTTATGTGGTTGGCCCTTTAACCTTTGTTTCATTAGATTTGTATATTCCAATCTATTTGTTCATCTTTCTATATGTATGTGAAATCATAATATAAGTTATTTACATGTGTAAACATTCAAGAAACATACATGAAAGTAAATAACACATAACAAATGATATGATATCGCAGAAAAATCTTATTAGGAAGTAAAAACTGTGGTGGGGATGTCTACATAAAAAACTTCACTATCTGTAGATAAGAAGGGAGCCGATAAAGGCTTACAATTGATCACTTCTGATGATCTACACTGTTAGAAGTATTAGAGTGGAGACCTATTAAGATCTAATTCATTTGAAGCTTTAGCAACACTATTAAGTGTGCACTATGTTAAGAGATTTATCAAAGAACTATTAATTCCACCTTCTATAAAAGGATTTTTGTTGTGATGCTCTTATTAGAATGCAACTTCAATATAAATGTTGATCTGATAGTGAATGCAATCTCTAATTGCTGATAATAGATCCTGTAAAGCTTATAATGTAAATGTAATCACCTTGAGTGATTGAATGATACCTTGTCTCTGCTCGTCGGTAGCCTTTCTGTGTTCTTGATAACTAATTTGATCTATTTTTGTACTTTGCATGAATTCTCTTCTACTACTTAGATGCTCTCCATGGCTACTATAATTTATCAACTAATTATAAGTCTCTCTTATTACAAATGATTGAACATCTATTTATACTAGTTTCTAGCTCTATTCTTGATTCACACTTTCCAAATTAACTCTAGATCCAAGGTTTACAACTTGACCTTGATCTTTAGTTAGATATGTTTTAGATCCGTTAGGATGCTTTAAATCATTCACAATTTGCTTGCTTGAACCTCAAGTAAAGATTTAAAATAAAAAAAAATATATAAATAGAATTACAATGTTTTATTTGACATGTAAAGTCAGATCCACTTTTTGCGGGTTTTGTAATTGACTGTCAGTTCTGATGGTTGGGCTGCTCTATTAGTTCTGTTAGTTTTGTACTTCATCGGTGTCCCTTAATTGAACTATTCATCAGGTATGCCTTTTCTTCCCTGTTGGCGATGTTCACAAAATTGTATCGTCGGTAATGCTTGTCTTCGGTTTGGCTCTTGTCAATGTTCGTCGAGCAATTCTATACTTAGCATTTTTACAATAGACATTGTCATCTCATCAGGTATACTTGATGTCTGTCGGTTATGCCTATACTGATGAACTTTATCATGTTTTTCCCTTTAAGTATACTAATAGAAAAACTTAATGTCATCATTACTGGGTTCTCCTTGATTCTATGTGAGTTTGTTCTCACTCTGATTCTTAGCTTCAAGATTTCTTCCTCCATATCCTCCTCTATGACCTCTATTGTCTCTTCCTCTGCCTCTTCTATTTGAATCTTGTTTCTTCTTGAACTTCTCTTCCTCTTTGAGAGCTAGTTGATCGCATTGGTGTATAGTCTTGGGGCTTAAGAGACTCATTTCTTCTTGAATACTCCATTTGAGGCCATTCTGATATCTTGCCACCTTTAAGCTTTCTTCTTCCATCACATGGGATCTTAAGCATAGCTTATGAAACTCTTCTGTATAGGTACTGACTTCTAAGTCTTTCTGCCTTAGATTCTACCTTTTCTTATGCAGTTGCACTTCATAATCATTAGGAAGGTAAGTTTCCTTGATTTTTGCCACCATACCTTTCCAACTAGTTATGGGGTTCTTTCCTCCTTTTGCCCTTTCATCTTAGACAAATTTCCACCAAGTGAGAGAATTCCCTCTCAATCTTGTCTTATATATTCTAACTTTCTGATCTTCAGTCACACTATCACAATCAAAGTGATTTTCAAGACCTTCTATCCATTCCATGATTAATTTTGGATCCATTTTTCCACTAAATAAGGGCACGCCTTCTAAGGACTTACCACTCATTGTCTTCAATGCTTTAAAGAATGGCTCTTCTTGAAGAACAAGGTCTGGCTTTGGGATCATTCCTCCTCAGCCACTTGTTTAGCCTTCTCATCAGTGTAATACCCACTCATGTTTTTCTTTCAGTTTTGATGCCGTACTCTTTTAGGCAGTTATTTCAGTTGATTGGCCGGATTCTTTTAGGCTGCATTTCATGTGAGCCATTATTGTTTCATTTGATGATGATTCAA
The DNA here is from genome assembly GCA_018584345.1 of Thuja plicata. NCBI lineage: Eukaryota > Viridiplantae > Streptophyta > Pinopsida > Cupressales > Cupressaceae > Thuja > Thuja plicata. The sequence continues at coordinate 3,963,989 of MU223423.1, forward strand.
GATTATGATGTTATGGATTTATCATATGCATAGATATATGTGATTATATTATCATGATGATTATTAAATGTTGATTTCAGATTATGATGTACCTACCCCATACTTGCATGTGTATGGTTATCTTATATGTTGTTGTAATTGTTGATGTGTTGTCTTGGTAGAGGATGAAGACGTAGTTACTTTCTTTGCGAGATTCACACATTCAAATGATCCCTATCATTGTTTGTGATATTATATTGGATGTACATGTGTATTTTTTTGATGACAGGATTGCAGGTATAGGGCATCGTCTTCCTTGAATTGACAGGAGTGAGCATGCCCATAAATATTCTTTTCAATGGCAATGAGGGGAGTTAACAGTTAGACCTAAAACCCTAACCTAAGCCCAATAATCCTAATGTTGGATGAGTTTCAGTTTGACTACCCTATCCAGATTCATCTAGTTGATAGGAATTCAAATATCCCTTTCTTGAGTATGTTTTTTTTGCTTGTGTTTGCTTTTAGGCGATTTATTGGGTTATTGAGTGATTTTCCATGTTTTATGATTTAATGGATTATAGTTGAATTAAATATTTAATTATATCCTATGTTTATTTGAGATAATTAATTAAATTTAAATATTTGAATATTTTGATTTAATTGAGTATTTAATTGAAAATTAAAGTAAACATGCTTTTATGATTAATTAAATGATTAAATATTTAGTTGCACGTATTATTGTGATATAAATATTTAATTTATTTAATTTAATATTTTATTAATTACATGTGCATGAATGTGTTGAAAAAGTATTTTCAAATTCAAAAAAATCTCAACTAGATATTAGGAGTCAAAGTTGAGTTGTGGAATAAAAGATATTTTTAATTATTTAATTATGAATTTGTTTCAATTTCAAGTTGAGTCTTTTTAGGGATTGACTTGGGAGTTGTCATCAGGTTTTGCATGTTTAGGGGAATTTGAATCTCTTTAAGGGGAATTGGTCATTTATTTTGGATGAAGAGGTTTTGGTTTTTTGGAGAGCTTTTGGGTGTTCTTGGATTTTTGGAGAATTGGGGGTTTTTGTGGTTGCTTGTTGGATTGAAGATTTGTGCGACTTCTTGGTTTGCATATGCTTGTATCTTTGTGGTTTCCAGATTTGTGGTTGATTCATGCTTGGAGGTTTTCAGGTTTTTTATCATCTTCAAGGGCACATTTCCTCAGTTTCTTGCATTGGAATCAAGGTAGGTTTTGTGTTCCTTATATTGTTTCAATTTTTGTAATTATGAGGTTTTCAATGTTTGAATAGATGCATGTTTAACCTTTTGGTATCTAGGTGGTTTATTAGTGTTTCTATGTTTTCGGGTATCTATAAAACCCTTGGATCTGAATTTCTTATGTTTTATTTAGACTTGGCATGGTAGTGTTATGCTGGCAAAATTTTGTAAGAAAATTCAACATAGAACTCCTAGAAAACAATAAACTAATTGACATTATAGTCTAAACTATAGAGGAGAGAAACATAAATCATCCTATGGAGGAAGAAATTCTTTTTGAGTTAAAAAATGCATTCTGGGTTAATTATTTGCTCCCTGAAAAAATACAGTCTATTTAAAAAGTTCACCAGAGGACAAAATTGGGAAAAAGACAAAAGAATAATCCTTCAAAAGTTATTTCCATTTTCAGAAATTAGATTAAACAAAAAAAAAATCTTTTAAGGAAAAAAGCAAAATTTGCTATTGTTAAAGAAAATTTAAAAAAAAAAAACAAAAAAAAAAATGAAACAGATTGTTAAAGTTTTGTGTTTTGTAAAAAAAATTTAAAAAAAAATTTAAATAGTTAAAACGGGGGGGAGGGCGGTGGGCTGCACCCACCGGCCCCACTCATGGCAGCCGGCTACGTGTGTAGACCGGACTGTAGCAGCTGGGCTGCCTTACGGCACCCGGACTGCTACAACAGCCCTTTGGGCGCCGTGAATAAAGATAGGGGGGCCCGCTAGGGACCCGCTCCCCCAACAACTTTTTTAAGTTGTTTATTTTGTTTAAAAAAAAAACTTTTTGAATGCTAATTTTAATTTTGGGTTTTTTTTATATAGTTTAATTTTTAATTTTTATTTAATATAAATTTTAAATTAGTTTATATTTAATCTATAATATGATTAAATTAAATTATATTTAATTTATAATATGATTAAATTATATTATATTTAATTTATAGTATGATTAAATTATGTTATATTTAATTTATAATAAGTTTAATTTATATTATGTTTTTCTTTATATGTATTTGTATAATTTTAAAATGGAAGTAGTTAATTAACTAGTTATTATTTGGAGATTATTAGGCATTTTAAATTAATGTTAATAATCTAGTTTGTTTTATTTTGAATTAGGATGTTTTAAAATTGACTTTTGTTGGATTAAAAGAGTTTATTTAAAATGACCATTTCTTTTAAAATTGGTTTAAGTTATGCAAGTGGATTAAACTGATTTAGATACATGCATGTAATAGTCTTTTTGTTTGTCGCCTTGAGGCTTTTAGGGGTTAAATTATAGATTGATTAAACTGGTTAACTTAGTTTAACTGATGAACCCTAGTATTCAGTAGATTATTACCTTGCAAGTGGAATGACTATTATCTTTGTATTATGGATGTGTAATGGTGTAATGTTGTTTTCGTTCCTTAGATATTTACTTTCATGCATCGGGTATCTGGGTTTTAGATTTCCGAGTATGTATACAAAGGCTCGGGGGGTGTTTTTCCTTTCTGTTTATGATGTGGCATGAGTGTTTCATGTAATTACCCTAAACTGACCATGTAAAACCTTTCGATTATGTTATCTGAATGTGTACCTTTTTGTGACCGTTCCTATTTTGTATGGATACTGGATTGGGTATACTTGGGTTTCAACCTATGCTAGATCTGTGCAGGATATGTGAGCCTGGGGTAGGTTACCTATATTTGTAGTAGGGGGTGGCTTGCAATAAGTTTTGTGTCCGTAAGTGACTACTTGGATTCCTTATTGTAAGTTTACTTAATAAGTGATAATTAAATGCATAACTGAGAGATCTTAAAATGAACTACTAAGATGTGTCCTCATCCATGCTTGAGTGCTAGTATAGACTAACATGGAGGATGAGAAGATGCTAGTAAACTCGAGGGGTATCTGGCATAGTTAGTGGCCTTGTCAGTTTGAGAGGTCATTGGCGCCATGTATGGTCACTTAAGTGCCAGAATCCATAGGGATCGCTAGGAAAAAACTTAAGGGTTAGAAGTACATGATGACACCTTCCTTTACATAGTCTAGATTTACCACGGTTGTCAATTACCTCTGGATTAGTGAGTCTTACTTTTTATGATGTATAGTACACCTAGATTAGAGAGCTATCAAGATCCCTTGCTTAGCGGTTATTTCCTTATTAATTTTGGATATCTGAGTGGGGTCTGTTGTTATCTCCTCAGCACGGTGGGGTGGACCTTTGTGGTTCCACATGGATGGGTGGTAGTGATTCTTTACCCATTGAGATTTGACATCCTTGTACCAGGTGCTTGATGGTTCTTTGCAGATGAGCTCTTTGTATTCCTTCATTAGTGGTTATGCACTTATCATTCATATTGTAAATCTTGTGTTAGAGTATCACATGTGATACCTAATCTAGATATTGTATATTATGCAGATTAGAGTGACTACCACATACCCTGCAACATGTGTAGTGGATGTGAGTTTATGGTGGTTTCATGGTTATCCATGAGGTTTGTATTTATGGTTTTGTAAGTTGAAATTGTTATATCTATTCAATTGGAATCTTTTTTTATATTGTTAGTTGTGTTTTACTTTACATAATTCAATTTTATGAAACCCTTGAGTCGTGTAATCTATGTGAGTGTATGACATGTGTGTAAATGGTATTTGCTTCTGTGTTAATGTATTTTTCTCTATGTAAACTTAAAAAAAATTATTCAGTAAACATATTATCATGTTCTAGGTTAATCTCTCTTGGGCTCCCTGGCGGGGCATTACATTTGGTATGAGAGCCCTAGTTTCTACATTGGGAACTCTGGGAATTGTACACTCATTAGGTTGTGTCTAGCTTGAACTTGAAACTAAAACATAGACATACAACAATTTTGTTTTCAGATTATTGCTTTATGGTTATTCTTAATTCTTTAGTTTGTGATTTGAGCTATGTGGTGAGTTTTGTATCTATCTCTATTTGTTTCAGGTATCATGCCTGAAAAGAGAGCCACTAGAGGTCGTGCCAGAGGTGGGTCTGGTGTTCATGGGAGAGGTAGGAATTCTATCCCCTCCATGAGTGTCAGGCAAAATTTTAGTCATCACCAAGACATAGATGATCAGAGGAGAGAGAGTCAGGATGAGTTTGGGGGATTGGATACTAGACAGATGCTTCAAGCTATCCTGAACCATCTTGGTCCTGAGAGAGTCAGAGAGGAGTAGGATGTATCCCATCACTCTCATATAGAGGAGAGACAGTGGAAGAGGTCTAGGAGACCTCGTAGGAGGACTATTATAGTGGACCCTGAGGTAGTTGTAGCAAACCACATGAGGGACTTGATGAGAGGGAAGCCTATTCCTTTTGATGGACAAAGATCTAGTTTGGAGGCTGAGACTTGGCTCATAGCCTTAGACTGAATCTTTGCTATGCACCCCTTTAGTAGCAATACTAAAGTGAGATATGATGTGATGCAGTTTTCACACTTTGTAGCTATTCGGTGGAAGATCAAGGAGGATAAGATAGGTCTTCATATAGACACTGTTACATGGGAGCTCTTTCTTGAGGACTTTAAAGAGAGATTCCTTTCTGATAAGTGGAGACAGCAAAGGGCCAATGAGTTCCATAACTTGAGGCAGCTAACATTGACCGTTGAGCAATATGAGCATCATTTTTATGAGCTCAAATAGTATGCAGGATATATTCAGGATTCTGCACTTATGATATAACACTTTGTGTGAGGGATTAATGCCCACATCGTGGGAGACATAAAGCTCTTTGAGCCTACTACCCTGCAAGACATGGTTATTAGAGCCACTCTTGCAGAGGCCAACTTGGCATTAGACCATGGAGGTCGACAGGGTGGCCAGATTGGTGGAACATCTAGATTAGGCTATAGAGGTAACCAGTCGTAGGGTGCTGGGAACTTCAAGAAGCCATCCAGCTATTATAGAGGCAACCAAAATCAAAGTCAGAACCAACAGTAGCAGCATAAGGCTGCACCTCCTACCCAGAGTGGTAAGAGCATCTGGAGTGGATGACGGTTTAGGCATAATCAATACAACCATCCAGCACAGAGCATAGAACCTAGTGTGAGTAGAGGGAGTGTCTAGTAGTTGAGTGTGAGATTCAATATCAGAGGGGTATGATGTTTCACTTGTGGTCAGTGTTAGCTCTTTTTCTTGAAACACTTACCTAATGATAACAATATACCTGGTATACTCAGATGCAACCTCCTTTAGGCAAGAGAAAGGATAATTTCTAAGGATTGGATAATATCCTTCTTCATTTTTGAGCTCCACAGACTCAGGCAGGTTTTACCTTTTAAAGATTACTGATATCTCAGTCTATGTATCTGGTGGATTGTTTCATTCACTGGTTATGAACCTGAAACCTCACTGTAACAACTTATAGAACACTTTAGAGATTGCAATAACTAACTGAAAACATGGTACTATAAGCCAGGCTATGGTTTTGAGAACATAAACCAATGAGTCAAGGATTTGCATCATTCTTCCTTTTGATTTTAGGAGGGATAACCTAATGATTCACTCTCTAAAGAATCAACAAAGTGGACACTGTCCTGCTGACATAAGTCCTTGATGAGTTCAACTCATATATTTTAGCAACAAGTTTGTTTGGAATAATTTTTAATGTTTCTAAAAACCTAGATGATGATAGATTATCAGACTCAAATCTAGATCAGTGCCTATCCTTTGGGTTACAGAGTCAAAAACTTGAAGTTTTACATAAACAAAACACTGTAAGCTGCCTTACAACCTACATGCAATTAGGATAAGTTGCCTTACAAACTTTCTAGTTACATCTAAAATACTGTATCAAATCCTTAAATACTGATATGCTTCCTGAAACTACTCACAAAACTTAGTTCTTTATATGAAAGAAACTTGCAAGTAATTAGATAGTCACCTTGTAACCAAAATGCTTCAGA
>MU223423.1:3988206-4039928 GCA_018584345.1 Thuja plicata
AGGAGTCAAAGTTGAGTTGTGGAATAAAAGATATTTTTAATTATTTAATTATGAATTTGTTTCAATTTCAAGTTGAGTCTTTTTAGGGATTGACTTGGGAGTTGTCATCAGGTTTTGCATGTTTAGGAGAATTTGAATCTCTTTAGGGGGAATTGATCATTTATTTTGGATGAAGAGGTTTTGGTTTTTTTGGAGAGCTTTTGGGTGTTCTTGGATTTTTGGAGAATTGGGGGGTTTTTGTGGTTGCTTGTTGGATTGGAGATTTGTGTGACTCCTTGATTTTCATGTGCTTGGATCTTTGTGGTTTCCAGATTTGTGGTTGATTTGTGCTTGAAGGTTTTCAGGTTTTTTATCATCTTCAAGGGCACATTTCATCAGTTTCTTGCATTGGAATCAAGGTAGATTTTGTGTTCCTTATATTGTTTCAATTTTTGCAATTCTGAGGTTTTTAGTGTTTGAATAGATGTATGTTTAATATTTTGGTATCTAGGTGTTTTATTAGTGTTTCTGTATTTTTGGGTATCTATAAAACCCTTGGATCTGAATTTTTTATGTTTTATTTAGACTTGGCATGGTAGTGTTATGCTGGCAAAATTTTGTAAGAAAATTCAACATAGAACTCTTAAAAAAACAATAAATTAATTGGCATTATAGTCTAAACTATAGAGGAGAGAAAAATAAATCATCCTATGGAGGAAGAAATTCTTTTTGAGTTAAAAAATGCATTCTGGGTTAATTATTTGCTCCCTGGAAAATTACAGTCTATTTAAAAATTTCACCAGAGGACAAAATTGGGAAAAAGACAAAAGAATAATCCTTCAAAAGTTATTTCCGTTTTCAGAAATTAGATTAAACAAAAAAAAAAACCTTTTAAGGAAAAAAGTGAAATTTGCTATTGTTAAAGAAAATTTAAAAATAAAAATAAAAACACATTGTTAAAGTTTTTTTTAAAAAAAATTTAATAGTTAAAAGGGGGTGGGTGGGCTCCACCCACCGGCCCACCTGTGGCAGTCGGCTGCTCGTGTAGACCAGACTGCAGCAGCCGGGCGGCCTTACGACACCCGGATTGCTACGGCAGCCCTTTGGGCGCCGTGAATAAAGATAAGGGGGGCCTGTTGGGGACCCGCTCCCCCCAACAACTTTTTAAAGTTGTTTATTTTGTTTGAAAAAAAAACTTTTAGAATGCTAATTTAAATTTCAATTTTTTTTTCTATAGTTTAATTTTTAAATTTTATTTAATATAAATTTTAAATTAATTTATATTTAATCTATAATATGATTAAATTATATTATATTTAATTTATAATATGATTAAATTATATTATATTTAATTTATAGTGTGATTAAATTATGTTATATTTAATTTATAATAAGTTTAATTTATATTATGTTTTTCTTTATATATATTTGTATAATTTTAAAATGGAAGTAGTTAATTAACCGATTATTATTTGGAGATTATTAGGCATTTTAAATTAATGTTAATAATCTAGTTTGTTTTGTTTTGAATTAGGGTGTTTTAAAATTGACTTCTGTTGGATTAAACGAGTTTATTTAAAATGATCTTTTCTTTTAAAATTGGTTTAAGTTATGCAAGTGGATTAAATTGATTTAGATACATGCATGTAATAGTCTTTCTGTATGTCACCTTGAGGCTATTAGGGGTTAAATTATAGATTGATTAAACTGGTTAACTTAGTTTAACTGATGAACCCTAGTATTCAGTATATTATTACCTTGCTAGTGGAATGACTATTATCTTTGTATTGTGGATGTGTAATGGTGTAATGTTGTTTCCGTTCCTTATATATTTACTTTCACGCATCGGGTATCTAGGTTTTAGATTTTCGAGTATGTATACAGAGACTTGGGGGAGGGGGGGTGTTTTCTCTTTCTGTTTATGATGCAGCATGAGTGTTTCATGTAATTACCCTAAATTGACAATGTAAAATATTTTGATTATGTTATCTGAATGTGTACCTTTTTGTGACCGTTCCTATTTTGTATAGATACTGGATTGGGTATACTTGGGTTTTGACCTATGCTAGATCTATGAGCTTAGGGTAGGCTACCTAGATGTGTAGTAGGGGGTGGCTTGTAATAATTTCCGTGTTTGTAAGTGACTACTTGGATTGCTTATTGTAAGTATAATTAATAAGTGATAATTAAACGCATAACTGAGAGATCTTAAAATGAACTAATAAGATGTGTCCTCACCCATGCTTGAGTGCTAGTATAGATTAAGATGGAGGATGAGAAGATGCTAGTCGCCTCGAGGGGTATCTGACATAGTTAGTGGGCTTTTCAGTTTGAGAGGTCATTGACGCCATGTATGGTCACTTAAGTGAGAATCCATAGGGATTGTTAGGAAAAAACTTAAGGGTTATACGTACATGATGACACCTTCCTTTACACAGTCTAGATTTACTATGATTGTTAGTTGCCTTTGGATTAGTGAGTCTTACCTTTCATGATGTATAGTACACCTGGATTAGAGAGCTATTAGGATCCCTTTATTAGCGGTTATTTCCTTATTATTTTTGGATATCTGAGTGGGGTCTATTGTTATCTCCTCAGCATGGTGGGGTGGACCTTTTTGGTTCCACACAGACGGGTGGTAGTGATTATTTACCCATTGATATTTGATGTCCTTGTACCAGGTTCTTGATGGTTCTTTGCAGATGATCTCTTTTTATTCCTTCATTAGTGGTTATGTACTTATCATTCATATTGTAAATCTTGTATTAGAGTATCACATGTGATACCTAATTTGGATATTGTATATAATGTAAATTAGAGTGATTACCAAATACCATGTGACATGTGTAGTGGATGTGAGTTTATGGTGGTTTCATGGTTATCCATGAGGTTTGTAATTATGGTTTTGTAAGTTGGAATTTTTATATCTATTCAATTGGAATCTTTTGTTATATTGTTAGTTGTGTTTTACTTTATGTAATTCAACGTCATGGAACCCTTGAGTCGTGTAATCTCGATGTGAGTGAATGACATGTATAAATGGTATTTGCTTCTACGTTAATGTATGTTTCTCTATGTAAACTTAAAAAAAAAATATTCAGCAAACATAGTATCATGTTCTAGGTTAATCTCTCTTAGGTTCCCTGGTGGGGCATTACAATCAGCTTCTCTCATAAGTTCACTAACTACTGTAGTTCAAAGCTGTACTTCTTCTAACTTGTATACCATTTTGGCTAACTGCTCCTTCAGGAGTTTGTTCTCCTCTCTCTATTCATCCACATTCCTTTCTATCTCTGTGTTGGTCACCATCTTGCATGAATTTACAGACTCTTATGAAAATCACACCCAAACAACACAAGCCCAATTCTTTAACCCGCTCTAATACCAATCTGATGTAATTCTAAGGTCTAGTTGTTACCGAGAGTCAGCTTGACTCTTCTCTAAGGCCTCTTTCATAGACCTTATAGGGTAGACTCTTATCCTAGCTTGAGGAAGTCACTAAGATCTTTACCTCAAGTGCCCTGGACCTGGTTTACACTGTTAAGCTACTATTTCATACTGTGGAATCTAATAGGATAGATCCACCCTCCAAGATAGACTGACTGGTTCAGCCTGGATAACACAATAAAATACACTACACATGGAATCCATCACACAAATGTTCAAGACGGTTCTCCAAATGTTTTTTGTATTCACAAATTCTATTCTATTACAAAATACAATGCATTTTTTCCCTTCTATCTACTCTCTACTACTACTTGTCTCTTACAAAAGCTTTCAACTATATATCTATCTCTCAGAAATATCTTGAAAATATCTTGTGCTCTTTAACAACTTCAACCACCTTGCTCAGGTGGCATGGTCAAGCCATAAATGACCTTCCCATCACTGGAATAGGTGCCCTTGATCATTCAACACAAAAATGACATGTTGAGAGCCATTGTAGTTGACCCTACTGGTAATAAATGTCACATCCCACATTGCTTGGGTCGTTAACTGACATTACCGAGTGCCAGTGTTGACTTCTTCAAGCAACATAAAATATCATTGATGAACACAGAAACAATATCACTGAGCGTTAGAAAAAAACCCCAAAAACAAACATCGACATGAGGAAACATCACTGAGAACCACAATTGACATACATTCCTGAGGGATATTACCGACGGTCATCCCTAAGAGACATTACCGACAAACATTCCTGAGCACCAGCATTGCTTATCTATCAATCTTCAGTTGCTAGGGACTTGTTGCATTTATAGAGGTTTATAAACTACTCTAACACACATTTTAACTAGGAAACAACTATTGAACACTATGGTGTTTATCCACCAATTGACCTCGGTCATTACAAGAATTGTGGAAAAAAACACCTTACAAACTAAAAAATGCTTTCTATCCTAGAAATGTTCCTAACCTTAGGTGCTCATGCACCACAAAGATCTGAGCATGTACTTGCTAAATATGTCATAAGACACCATCCATAGAACCAAATCATTGGAGACAAAAGAGAAGGAATGAGAAAAAGAAGTAAGTCTCTTAATAATAGATGTTTGATTTATGATTTTGAGCCTAAATTTGTTAATGCTGCACTTGAGAATCAAGAATGGGTTAGTGCAATGAATGAAGAGATTGAACAGATTGAGAAGAATAAAACATGGATATTAGTACCTAGACCGAGTGACAAAAATTTCATTGACACCAAATAGATTTTCAAAAACAAACTAAATAAGAATGGAGAAGTCACAAGGAACAAAGCAAGACTAGTATGAAAAGGGTATGCACAAGAAGAAGGTATTGATTATGGAGAAACCTTTGCACCCATCGCTAGAATAGGAGTAATAATTCTACTTGCTTATGCTACTTTGAAAGGATTCAAAGTATACCAAATGGATGTTAAATCTGCATTTCTAAATGGAATACTAGAGGAAGAGGTATACATTGAGAAACTTGAAAGGTTTGTTGATCCTAACAAGAGGAACATGGTTTGTAAACTACATAAAGCCTGTATGGGTTGAAACAAGCACTAAGAGCATGGTATGAAAGACTTCACTCTTATCTCATTAGTATTGGATTCATTAGAACAAGTGATAACAATAATCTATATTTGAAAGGAGATATTGATGATAAAAATTTGATTGTTGAGATATTTGTTGATGATATGATATTTGGAGGTAATGATATGCTATGAAAATCATTTGCTGATGAAATGAGAAAATAATTTGAAATGTCAATGTTTGGAGAGATCAAATTTTTTCTTGGCCTACAGATTCTACAACAGGATAAAGGCATCTACATCACACAATCTAAATACATCAAAGAAGTTCTAAAGATATTCAAGATGGAGGATTCCAAATCATTTGGAACACCTATGGCAACCAGATGAAAATTGAAAAAGGAAGACAAGAAAACTGAGGTAAATTAGACCTTATACAGATCTATGATTGGCAAACTAATGTATGGTTTACAGACTAGACCAGATATAGGACATGCAGTTGGTATCATTACAAGATTCTCTACTAATCCTAAGGAATCACACATGACTGCTGTTAAAACAATTTTGAGATATCTGAAGAATACTGAAGACTATGGTTTGTGCTACAATAAAGAAGAAAAAAATGAGCTACAAGTTTATAATGATGTTGATTGGGCTGGAAACATAGAGGCTGGAAACATAGATGATAGAAATAACACAATAGGAGGAGCATTCTTTATGGGTGATAGAATTGTCACATGGATAAGTAAAAAGAAAGGATGCATATCTCAATCAACTGCAGAAGAAGAATATGTAGCTACTGCTGTAAATTTCTCTAACATTGCATGGATCAAGCAATTGCTGAAAGGTATGAATGAAGAAATTCTTGACCCAGTAATTATCTATTGTGATAATACTAGTGCTATCAACATTTCAAAGAGCCCTGTGATGCATGCTAAGAAAAAGCACATAACTATTAAGTATCTTTACTTGAGGCAACAAGTACAAGAGAAACAAATGATACTAAAATATGTACAATCCAAAGAACAATTAGCAGACATATTCATAAAACCATTGCCAAAAGATACATTTGAGTACCCGAGGAATAGACTAGGGGTTCGACCCTTGTCTACTAGTCACTAAGATGACTTGGAGGCTTCATTATCCTACACAATCAAAAGATTATTCATGTTGATGCAAGCTAAGATATGGAATACAATAACATATCAGTCCACTAAAGGGACAAGAAGCTTCAAAGGGAGAAATATATTGTTGGCTACTACATAGCTGAATATTTTTTTTGGCATTGTTGTCAAAGGGAGAGAAATATTCAATGAAATATACATCAAGAAGAAGAACATCAAAGGGAGAGAGATATTCAATGAAGTAACCATCCATCAAAGGGAGAGAATTGAAAAGAGTTAACACTACATATCTATCTAGAAAAGGGATAGACAAATTTAGAAGATAGAATTGCTAAACCTATTCATTGAAGGGAATGAAGAACGGGAAAGCACACAAAAAAATCAAAAATAAGCTAGAAGATCTTACAAAGATTCAGATATTTGAATTGGTTATAGAAAAATAAGTTTGGTATGTTATGAAATATCTCATATTGCATATTTCATAGTATGTTGCCATCAATGTCAAAGGGAGAGATTGATGAACTATAACTGATTGAATGTTTGAAGATGATATGTTGATGATCACCGAGATGTAAAAGTGAATGCAAGACATTAAATAAATTAATGTATTATATTTTCATTGATATCAACTTGATATGGTTTGATTGATCAAACACATATTGGTCATAAACTTGAAGATCTGAAGAGACAAAGTTTACGTTGCTGATAAAACATAAAAGTTCTGTATACACCAAGTGACAGAAAACACTAACAGATAGTGCACACTGACAGATAGTGCACACCAACAGATAGTGGACACCAAGAATTTCATAATGTATACCAAGCATCGCACTAACCAAGAAATTCTTACCAAGCAAGAGATAATTACCGAGCATAATTGAAGTCAATGACTGAGCTAACTGGAGTTGATGACCGATCATAGCTGAAGTTAAAGAATGACAAAACTACTTAGTTGGCAAGAGCTATATTTAGAGATTGACTGATTGATTGCTTTATTCTTAATGATCAGTTAAAATAAATCATGAAAGATATTTAAAGAGAGCTTTATTCACAACTATTATGGAGAGATTTGCAAAATAAAACTAAAGTAGAGCTTTACGGGATAAAGCAAGCACGACAAGTTTTACAGATCAAGAAGTGATCTACAACAAAGGCAAGGATATTGAGAAAATTTTCATGTCTATATAAAGAGACTAGTAATTCATTATGAAGTGAGGAATGTTGAATATAATTCTGGTGAAGATAGAGTTCTTCATGCAGATTTGATCATACATGCTGAAGAAAAGAGCCAAGAAATTTTGCAGACACTGAGCAACAGAGGACAGAGCATTCACTAAGAAAAAAAAAGGAAGAGAGAAAAGGAACTGCAGATCATATTGATTAGAGAGTTATTATTAGACTAATAATAGATATGAATATTTGCAACTTAAATTTGTATTTTGAATAGATCATTTACTGTATCAGTTTAACCATTGATTCAGAAAATCTCTCAACTGAGTGAGATTTAACAGTCCCTATTGTATTGAGATACTCAAGAGTATCAAAAGGTTTTCTTGTTGACAACATAGTGAATGCTATTTTAAAATAAAAACTGTTAGTTTTAAATCCTCTAACAAGGTCGCACTTAACAGTGTGTATTGTAACCTTTAACAGGGTTGGCTCTTCACTGAGCTCACTTCAGAAAAGTGAAAATATTTTGGGTTACAAAGCCCAAGTGGTTTTTTCCCTTAGAAGGGTTTCCACATTAAAATCTATGTGTCAAATGTGTATTCATTTCATTGCATTGATATTTTTCTTTACACATTATTGAAAATGAATTGGTCGGTTAACAATAAGTTTATTTACTACTATTCGGTAAAGTCTAGAAAAGATAAACATCATATATTACTGAGCAGGTTATATTTGTTAAAGTTATTTAAGGCATACATCTTGATGGATTGAAAGATAACTAGAGGGTACTATATTTGAGGGAAAATTTATTGGTTGGATTTTTGGAATTATTTTTAAGGCCACTGATTCACCCCCCTCTCTGTTATTCTAACAAAAACATGTTTGACTCTTTGGTTCAATTTCATATGTAAATCATTGTATAGGATGACGCGGTCTTGGAAATTTGTTTTGTGTATTTTTTTTTTTTTGGCTCATTTGATTTGAGAGGGATGCTTTGTAATCTCATTTTAGGGTTTGATAAAGGTGCTGGACTTAATAGCTCATTATTTAAAGGTTAAATTTGAATACAAAGTGTGTTGATCATGTGTGTTGTGCTAGTGTGGTGTAAGGTGCATGTTGCAATCAAGCTAGGGAAGAGTTAACTATGCTTAGAAGATATTTTGTGCTTCATTGTATCTGATCAAGTAGAGGTAGTGTTATTTTGCATATCATTTTTGTTATTGTTCCCTAATAGTTACAATAGTTAAAATCCTTTAACAGGGTAGATCCTAACATATCTTTATTGTAAATCCTCTAACAAGGTGACACATTAGCTTGTGTTTTATTTCCTCTAACAAGGCTACTCTTAACAGAGTAAAGGTTCTAACAGACCTAAGGTAAATCCCTTAATCGGGTAACACCTAATAGTTTTGTTGTAAACTCCTAATAGGGTTAAGCTCCTCATAGGGTGTACTTCAGAAGAGTACATTATTTTAGTGGACACTGATCCCCACCATGTTTTTTTCCCTCTTTGGGTTTCCAAAAGATAAATTTGTGTGTCAAATTTGTGGATGATCTTGGATGCTTAAGTTTTTCATTTACCATTGTTAAGGTTAATCTTGTGAATGGTGATTGAAGTTTAAGTGGTTGTAAAATTGGTTTATTTGGTAGATTGTTGATTCACCCCCTCTCAATATTCTAATCTCAATTCTAACACACATTATGTTAATTTATCCCAACTTAGTTAGCCAGGGACCTAATTAAAAAAATATTAATACATTACATCTCAATACTCAATGCAATCCATTGAATGTTGGCTAATACATAGAAATGATCCATAACAACATCTTGAATACACTCTAGATCCATTGATCATGCCACAAACCTTCACAACATGCTGTATCACCAAGTCAGCCAAGATCTCATAAGAAAATTAATACGACACATGAAATTCATGAAAAATGATCACATAATCCAATGTGAGCCACCAATCGGAATAGGACACGATCAAGAAGCACCAAAAAATAACATGAAATACCAAGAAATCAACATGAACATATCTATCATAGAATCCATTCACTTCTCTGCTCTATTTAATAGGAACATTAATCAACAACCGCTGTCATAATTTTATTTTAGCTCGCCAACATCCAAATTATGAACCAATTGAGCTAAGGACACACAACCATGTCTTGAACTCACCACCAGGTTGGCAACCAATAATATTGCATAGTCGATCCACACTGATCCAAATACTTAAACATTGTCTTTGTCTGAACAACCAAAATAGACGTCTCTGATAAATCCATCATAACTCTTTTAACACATCATGCGAACCTCTACCACTTGCATAGTATCAAGTATAGATATCCCAAAACACAATTAAAAAATCACAACATCATATATTCAATATAGTAGTTGTACCACAAAAATCATTTCATTGAATAAACCAAGAACATAGTCTTTAACAGTAGGAAACATGTTGACATCAATGAAAAAAAATTAATTCCATCACATATATGCACAATGTGAAAAATATCTGAGCAATCTCCAATACGATCTTTATCTTTCTTTTTTCTTCTTTCTTTTGTGCCCTCGTTCATTCTTTTGATTTTGGTTGGTTTTGGTATTTTGTTCAGTGTAATCTTTTCATTTGTTTTTATTTTAGATTCTAGTTTTTTAATAGAATCCTTGATTCAGACAAAGAGAACCCCACATAATAAAAATAGAAACCCTCCAAAACTCATTGAAACCCTTCTTTAAATTATTGTGAAATAAAATTTTTTAGGTTTTGGGGGTGTGAGAACCCGTGACCCTTGAAAGGGTCAAAGGTTCCTATACCCCTGATCCTTCCATACACCATGATGAAAGATGTCAAAAGGGTTCAGGTGTGGTAACCATGAACCCTAAAAGGTTCAGGGGGTTTCCACACCCCTATTCATTCTTAATGCACACATACAATAATAGGTGTTGAGGGTACAAAGACCCTCAAAACGATGTTAGGCATTGGGGGCCTTCATACCCACAACCCTAAAAACTATCCTTTTTGTTTAGAAATGCAAATTGTGGGTTGAGTGACCCCCTGACTCATGAAATGGGATTAGGGGTCATTCCACTCCTGACCCCCAACATACATCTATACAAAAGAATCAAAACTTTAAAAGGGACTTATTTTTTAAATTTTTGGGGGTTATCGAACCTTGATATTTGGCAAGGGTTCGGGGATCTATGAACCTCAAAACCCTAATTTTTTATTGTGTTCTTTAATCAAGGGGATATTTTTGTTTTTTGAAATAGTGAGTATGGGTTTTTTTGAATTTTTATATAGTTGAATCCATGGGGATTTAGTTTTTTTTTCTTCTTTAGTTAGTTTCTTTAAATAATTAGAATTACTTCATTTTCAATAAAATGAATAATGTTTTAATTTGTTGTTTTAACATGTGAAAGATTAGATATGACTCCAGTTGCACCAATGAAGTAAAAATCCCTCAGATATAACATAACTTCAAGTCTAGGAAACAACCCCACAAAGATCAGAGATATTGACATAGGTCATATGGACCTAAGAGAATTCATTAAAAGACTAAACAGTCTAAACGAAAGAACTTGCATGCATAGCTGAAATTTGTTAAAATTACTAACATGGGTGAAGTGGTCAATGATTTAACACAAGAATTCCTATATGAAACAACTAATCTCTGAAGTTGTGAGAAGAGTTTGAAGTGCATATTTTGAATTTGTGTTAGCATGGCAAAGAAAAACAAAAAACTAGAAAGTTGCCACATTTTTGTTGATATGGAAGATTTTTTGATAAGGAATCTTCTCCAAAAAATTATATTTTGTGTCTCCATATGTCTCCAAGGTCATCCATAATTTTAAGGCTATTTTAAGAGTATTTAAAATTCAATGAAAGCCATAAAATCTGATTTGGACAAGTTCTAGAACTTGTTGGTCAAATTGTAGTTAAATCCAAAATTTTATGGTCTGATTGGGGTCGAATCTGAGCTTTTTTTAGTTGTAAACACATGCTAAACATTATTAAATTAGTATATAATATTTTAGGGATGTTTTATAGCAGTTAACTAGTTGATTTTATTTTATTTCACCTAATAAAATGCTTATAAACACTATTTACAGGATTTTTGAGTTTGAGTTTGAGTTTGAATATTCTATTTAAACCCAAATTTTGTTATGTAATAAGGGTTGGTATTCTTCATTTGAACTTAGAAGATAGATGGTGTTGCATTATCACTGTGTTAATCTACCAACTTTATGAATTTAAATACAATTTTAAATTCAAGCAATATCTGTTTCCATGTGATTTTCTCAATTGACCTTGTTAATTGGTATTAGTTGTTGAATATAAATTTTTCTGGTGGACAAAGTGATTGAATCAATCTAGAAGTGTGTCAAGGACAAATTAATCTTGAATATGCACATGGATGGTATGGCTTGCAATATAATGAATTTTGAGAAAATATTCATTATTTATTTCCATTAATGATTGTATCATGTTATTATGAATCATGCATATCTGACACAAGGATGGTAGGGAAGTGGGGCCAAAGGCTCTACCAAGTACCAAACCAACATTGCAGAACAACAATGCGGAAGCAACAACACACAGAGTGAGAGAAGGAACCACAAATATCTATTATTTAATTAATTGATCAAACTCAGTACATGCCAGGCTATAAGGCCTTCCCGCCTTCGGCCATATACATTCAATGAATTACAAATTGATATTCATACATGTGAGGTCATAGACCCGCCTTTCAATTATCTCAACAAGTAATCTTCTATCCAATTTTACTATCTTCCCAGAACTGCCTATAACTAATAACAGAGAAACAAATATATACAAGAGTCCACCAAAGAGGTCGGTGCTCAAATCCATAAGAGAGACCCAGATTTAGGTCCACACAGATCCCAATGAGAGACCCCACATTAATTAAGCCATGAAAATTAAATGTTGAAGTCGGCAAGATCATGATAAACAACTCGGGAGAAGCAAACTGTGTTAGGATTGGATTATACTGAGATGGGGGGGAATCAGTATAATAGCACTTTAAATTGATTCTTCAACCACTTAAACATTAATCATACATTTTCAGTAAAGTAAAGAACATAAGAAAATTACACAATACTCATAACACCATGATTTGTTTTACGAGGAAACCCTGGCCAAGGGAAAACCCTGGTGGGGATGATACCCACAAGCATGTAATAAAGTATAATGTCCCTGTAAGGAGACGTATCCCTTTTAGGAGCTGAATATTACATAGTAAATTTTCTTGTTAGAAGAATAACAACCATGTTAAAGGTTCACAACACCCTGTTAGGGGCCTCTGAGCTTACAACTCTTACAATGTAATTTTATTACAAAAGGTTCGCAGTCATGAACAAAACAAGCATCACAAATGCTTTGATAGTTCCTTTATAGCTCTTCCATTCTCTGCTCTTCCCTTCACATGTCTGCCCTTCTAGGTAACTATTACACATACATACATATTCTTTACCAAAAATATCTTACATATATATCTCATAACTTTACAAAGTTGGCTCTCAAGATGAATATTACAAATATTACAAAGTCAGCCTTCAAAACACAATACAATTAATATATTAATTATCAAATGCATATTCAGCGCTCTTTCATAGTCAATGTATATTATATCAACAACAAAAATACAACTTCAATTTCTTGGAGTCCAAGTCATACTCCCTCAATCTTCGCTGCTGTCCAACTGCTCTATATCGTTGTTCTTCTGTAGTCTATCTATCTTCAAATCCTTATAAATCATCGTAAACTTAACCAAATACAAATTGATCTTAGGTGGAGGTCATATATACTCCATAATGTCTTCCTCTAAGGTTTCTTTCACTAATTCATCGATCTCTATCTTCAACATCCAAAATACTTTTGTATCTCTGTTATTATACTTAGTCAATTTATGAATCAACAAAACTTATCTTCAAAGTAATCGATCTTAAACCCAGATGTGTTTCCATAAATGACAACCAAAAAGTGAATCACATTTACCAAAATATATCACTAGCCAACAATCTCTCCCTTTTGCATTGATGGCAACACTTTAACAAAAAAAATATCTAAGTGTTCCAACTAAACAAAACTGTCTCTTCTTCTCCTTATCTCTTCTCCATATTTTTCTCTCTTTCTTTTATATATCTTTTTTTATTCATTTTCTACTTCTATTTTTCATCATTATTTTTTTTTCTCTTCTCCCCCTTTGAAAACAATGACAAAGGTGCATATAAAACAATAGGTCTTAGTTCCTTCTTACCAGTTTCAGAACATCCTAAAAAGAGTCTTCCAAAATCTTTACTTCTGTTCTCCAAGTCTTGAACAAAATCTAACTGATGTGAATCACACCATTCATTGTAAATTATGTAGTTTCATCTTCTTTCAACTTTGTGGGAAAGCCTTTGGTCAAGGAATCTGCAACCTTATCCAAATCTGAGAGATGAGCTTCAAGTATGGATAATTTTAGAGTAATAAAGCTCCTCAGCAAATTGAATCTATTTAATACTCTCCCTTTCTCATTATCCAATACACTGAGCTTGGCCAATATCCTTGTAATTTTTGTATCTATTTCTATTGTGGATTGTGAAGATGTTTCACAACCATCCATCAAGTTGTTCAGAGTTGATATCTCCTTGGCAATAATGTCCTCAACATTCTGAATGTGCCTAATCAGATTCATGTAATAGCCAAACAGTTTTCTCCTGTGTCCAATGCATCTCTTTGAATTTTTCAAACACATTTTTACAATTCCAAAGGACCATGAGATGGAATTGTAGACTTATGCCAGTTCCTTCTCTGAATATGTCTTCTCAACCTTCTCTTCTGCAATCTTCAACAAATTTTCATAATACCCATCAAATTCATCAAGTGCAATCTTCAAGTTTTCAATGTCATCTTTGTTCTAGAAAACTATAAGTACTGGAAGCAATTTATTCATAGTATCAATAGCTCTTGAGATTAATTTTTCCTTCTTATCCCCTTTTTGTTCAGATCTTTCCTTTGCTTTGATTAATACGGTGAAATCTAGTTTTACCAATTCAACTTCATCCATGCTATCCACATTTACATCAGTGCTTGCCAACAATGAAATAGATGGTGAGTTTACTTCTTTATTTTAAAATCTTTGTTATTCTATCTTCTGTTCATCATCCTTTTTCTATTCAACTTCCTCTTTCTATTCTGCTTCATCAGCAACAAAGGTGTCCAAACTTTCTGCAAAAGGGTTCTTCTCATCTTGTGAGGGGTCAAGGGTCACTGCCACATGAGAGACATAGAAATCTGGTGGAGGATCTACTTTTCTCTTCTTTGTAGAGGTCTCTATCACCTTAGGTATTTCACCCATTCCCAATTGTGTGGGCGATCATGTTTTAGGAGGTGAGGGCTTGCTAGAAGTAGGGCTCATTAAAATCTTCTCTAATGCCTTCTGAGTTTCCTTAGCCAATTCATCATACTTCCTTCCCATTATCTTCAATAGTCTAATATTTTTTCTTAACAAAGGTTTTAGTTCTTTGAATATTCTATCCCACTATTTTATTGATAACATAGGCATCATGTTATCAATTTCCTTATTTCTTATCTGATCATCCTCAGTCTATGCCAAGTTTTTTCTACTCTCCAATTTTGCATATAGATCTTTAGGTACACTTCCTTCAATTTATAGAAGGCTCTTCTTGAAGGTAAGCAAATGCTCTACTAAAATATCTTCAATCTTCATCTTGTCTGATTCCTCATATCTGTCATAGTATTTATCAATTGAAACCAATTTTCCTTGTTCAATTGCTCTTTTCTCCAGCATCTTCATGTCAGGTTTCCAAATGTATTTTTCTATTTTCTTCTCTTCTCCTGCTGTGCTTTTCTCTTTAGGCTTGCTTGATCTTGTAACTCTAGGAGTGACAACCTTTTATTGTTTTTTTTTCTGTTGTGGAGGAGGTGGAATATTTACCATAAATACCTCAAGAGTGATAGGGGCATCAGTACTTCCACTTGCTATTCCAAGAGATCTCTCTTCCATCTTTCTCTTGACTTCTTTTAATTCCTCTTCTGTGAGTTTTTCTTATATACCGCAATCATGAATAAGTTTAGAAATTTTCATTTTCCTTGGTCCTCTAGTCTGTTCTTCTTTCACCTTTGCTAACTTTTCTTCATAGGTTCCCTATCTTTCTTCTATTTTGTCAACTTCTAATGCAAGAACATGTTCTACTTGCATGGTGAGTATTTCAGAACTCACTTCGTAGACCATGGGGTAGCACCACTTCTTCCTAGGTGTAACTTCTTCAAAACATACACAATCAATCTCAACCATGAAACATATTGTATCCTTGTGCTTTTCCACAATGTCCTCATGTAACTTGTATCTTGTCTTCATCTATTTCTGTAGAATTTTGATCATGGCAAATAATTCTCCATCTACCCAAGTAGTGTTCTGTCTTTTGTAGCTCTGTGAAATCAGTATGCTAGTGGGTACTCCAGACTTCCAACAACTAGGATGTAAACCAGGAAACTTGTGCTCAATGTGAATGAAAATATGCATCAATAACAAACCAAATCTGAAAGTTTTACTTTTATCCTTCTTCACTAGCTTCACATTCTCTAGAAATTGGTGAGCCAGAACTTTGCATAGGTTATATTTTATGTTTTCCTTTACCATTCTCCATGCCATCATGATTACTCCATTAGATACAAAGTTAGGTCTACTACTGTAGTAGAATTTATATCTGAGTATCATGGCAATCAATCTCACATATTGCTGAAAGATGTCGCTTATTGTCATTGCCTTCCTATACCATTTATAATGTGTTAGGGTTTTGACTTCTTTCTTCACATGCTTCTCCGCAATAGGTATAACTCCAGTGTTGTCTAATCCAGTGATCTCATGAATTAGGTCACTACAAATCTTCACAGGTTGGTCACCAATCCATATGAACTGATAATGAACCCTGCTCATCAATATCTTGAACCATTTGTTTTCATCAAATTTTCATAAATCCACAATCTTCATTATGCTCAATTGACTAATGTGTTTGAATTCTTGCTTCATGATTCCTTTCTCAGTCATATCTTTCATTTCAGTGAATATTTCATTGTCTCCCAATGTATCATACTTACAATGTATGTAAGCCTTAATGTCTTCTACATGCAATATGCCATGTTGGGCTTGTGAAAATACT
Organism: Thuja plicata; assembly: GCA_018584345.1. NCBI lineage: Eukaryota > Viridiplantae > Streptophyta > Pinopsida > Cupressales > Cupressaceae > Thuja > Thuja plicata. Next base: position 4,004,668 of record MU223423.1, read on the forward strand.
CCTTTCGGATCCTCTTCACAAGACTTATATGGATGTTTCTTGAATTTTTATCTAGGATGATCAACAACATAAAAAATGATAGGTGCATCCATAGCTTAGATGATGTAAAATACCTTTCTCTACTGAAATCCAAGTGTTATGCTCCAATCGATAACACATGACAAATGTAGAATAGTCTGAATGCTTCTACTCTCTGATCTCCTTAGCTTTCTCTTTGTCAAATGGTGAATAGATAGGTTATCAAATGGTACTTTATACAAGTTAGGTTATAACTTTCATTTTCTCTTTAAACTATCTAGTTGACTGCTAAATCTCGCAAACAAAATATACAAGTCATCGGATGGTGCACTCTTAGGTATATGATCCATGATGTCATGTTAGTTCACACATAAGCTTGCATGAGCTCAATCAATGAATTTTGGGGCAGGATAAATTCTAATGTTTGTATCCAATGCTCCCCCTAAGGCCATGATCAGCCAATTAGGTCAATTTTGTCTTGCTACCTTCAGGTGAAGATTTAGTAGCATCTATTGACTCTCCCTGAACTAATGTCTCACTTGTTCCTTTGATCTGCCAAATCTTGCCACTATTTTTGTCTTCTGCTTTCTTAAAACAATTTTCAAAATCATTCTTCACATCTTTAACACTCTTTCCAGTATGATTTACATTCTTTTGTGAATTCATAGGAGGTGGTGTTCTTCTGTTATCTACTCCATTATACCTGCAAAAATTTGCTATATGTCCTGGATTATTGCATTTTTAACATATAGGAGGTCTTCTTTCTTGATTAACTTGTAACTTATAGAACTTTGCAATGTGCCCAATGTTATTACATTTGTAGCATGTAGGTTTCATTGTAGGTTCTCTTCCATTTTATTTTCTATATCTAGATTGATTAGGTCTTCTACATTCAGTATTTTTGTGCCCATATCCATTATAGTTAAAACAATAACTAGAAAAAGTTCTAAAATGGGAATTACCTCTACAGTCTCTTCTCATGTGTCCAAATCTGTTGCAACCAAAGCATCTACCTCTGAAAGGTCTGAAATTCTCTTTAGTTTATTCAATAGATGGTTTCTCAGCATCAATCTTCTCATCTAATTTCTCTTCTTGATTCTTTGAACATTTAGCTTCATTGAAGCCAATACCAGTCATATCACCTTTAGGTTTTTGTTTGTCTAGCTGTTCATCAATCAAGTCACTACTGGTGTCAAGTTTCTCAATGTTTTTCTTTTCTTCAACAAGTTCACCTTTCATAATCTGATTATATTTCTCCAATTCTAGGTATTTGTTCTTGTAGTTATCAGCTTCATCCTTCATTTGATTCAATGCACTGTTTAAGGATTCTTCAATTTCCTTCTTAGAATTCTTCTGCATCTGTACTTCTTTAGCCATAATTTTATTTTCAAGTTTCAGAGTCTCAATTTATTCTTTTAGTTGCTTCACCTGATTTGAATTGTCCTCATCCGAATCTTCTTTTATATGGACCACAAGATCTTCTCTTTGACTTTTGGAAAGCTCAAGCTATTCTTTGAGTTTCTTTATAAATTTCTCAGCTCTATGCATGTTGAATCTCAATTCTCCATTCTCTTCTTTTGCTTTATCAAGGTCTTCAAGTGCAGCATAAAAAATTCTCTTGCAAACTATCCAAATACATTATGATCTCCCTCAAGTTGTTAGGCTTTCTCTCCAAGGGCCAAAAGATCTGATACCAATTGTTAGGATTGGATTATACTGAGAGGGGAGGGGGGGGGGTGAATCAGTATAATAGAACTTTAAATTGATTCTTCAACCACTTAAACATTAATCATACATTTGCAGTAAAGTAAAGAACATAATAAAATTACACAATACTCATAACACCATGATTTGTTTATGAGGAAACCCTGGCCAAGGGAAAACCCTGGTGGGGATGATACCCACAAGCATGTACTAAAGTATAATGTCCCCCTGTAAGGAGATCTGTCCCTGTTACGATCTGAATATTACATAGTACATTTCCTTGTTAGAGGAATAACAATTGTGTTAAAGGTTCACAACACCCTGTTAGGGGCCTCTGAGATTACAACTCTTACAATGTAATTTTGTTACAAAAGGTTCTCAGTCATGAAAAAAACAAGCATCATAAATGATTTGATAGTTCCTTTATAGCTCTGCCATTCTCTGCTCTTCCCTTTGCATGTCTTCCCTTCCAGATAACTATTATGCATACATACATATTCTTTACCAAAATATCTTACGTATATATCTCATAACTTTACAAAGTCGGCTCTCAAGATGAATATTACAAATATTACAAAGTCAGCCTTCAAAACAAAATCCATTTAATATAGTAAATATCAAATTCATAGTTGGCGCTCTTGCATAGTCAATGTATAGGACATCAACAACAAAAATAAAACTTCAATTTCTGGGAGTCCAAGTCATACTCCCTGAATCTTCACTGCTATCCAACTGCTTTGTATCACCATTCTTCTACATTCTATCTATCTTCAAATCCTTATAACTCATCATAAACTTAACCAAATCCAAATCAATCTTAGGTGGAGGTCATAGATACTCCATAATATCTTCCTCTAAGGTCGCTTTCCCTAATTCATTGATCTCTATCTTCGACATCCAAAATACTTTTGTATCTCTGCTATTATACTTAGTCAATTTCTGAATCAACAAAACTTATCTTCAAATTAATCGATATTAAACCCAGATGTGTTGCCATAAATGAAAACAAAAAAGTGAATCACATTTACCAAAATAGATCACTTTCCAACAAACTGAGCAACAACAACAACTCACAACAAGAAAACTCAAGCAATAGAAAACAAACTCGGGACAAGCATACCCGAGCAAAAAGGTAACAAAGTATTTCACAGAGCAGCCTCCAAACAAGCTAAAGACCAAAAGTAAACATAGTTTTGGTTGAGAAGGATTGCCAAGGACCCAAGATGCTCCTACATTAGACACCTGGGGTTACAAGAAATGATTCCTCGAATCATGTATCAGTTCCAACCTAAAATGAATCCAACTTAGATTGAGAAATCCAAGATGAGTCCTCAATCGGTCTATTTTTCCATTTTACCAAATACTCCATGTATTCCTTTCCTCTTGTACTTCTTCCAATTCTCTATTTCAAAATCTGTTCAACTTCCTCTATCTATTTCTTAGGATAATCACTCGTACTGTCACTTATTCAACAGGTTCATGATATTCATACAAGTCTAAAATATTGAATATAGGTGACATATCCACTTCCTCAGGTAATTAAATTACTTCATAAGCATTTCCACTGTCAAATATTCTTAGTGTTATGCAAGGACCAAATTTATTCATCTTCAATTTACCATATGTTCCAACAGGAAATCTTCCTTTCTTTAAATGAACCATTACTACATCACCAACTTCAAAAGTCTTATATCTCCTTGATCTGTCTATACTATATTTGTACTTCTGATTACTTTTCTCCAGTTTCTATTTTACATCTTCATGCAATGTCTTCACGAACTCAACAAATTCCTCTACTTCAACACTTATTTTCTCTTCTCCAACAATATCTCACAATTCTGATATACCTCTCGGCTGTGTGCCATGAAAAATCTCAAAAGGTGTCTTTCTAGTACTTCTATTTACTGAACTGTTGAATGCAAACTCTGCTTGTGCCAACATCAAATCCCAATTACTTGGTGTGTCTCCAACTAGGCATCTCAATAAGTTACCCAAACTTTAGTTTACAACCTTTATTTTTCCATCAGTCTGTGGATGAAATGTAGAACTATAATTCAACTCAGTATCCAACTTCTTCCAAAGTGTTTTCCCGAAATAGCTAACAAATTTAGTGTTTCGGTCAGAGATGATGCTCCTCAGTAATCCATGCAATCTGACAATCTCCTTAAAGAAAATATCTTCTATATGTACTGCATCTGATGTTTTCCTACATGGTATGAAATGTGTCATCTTTGAAAATCTATCCACAACAACAAAAATTGAATCATTACCTCTTGGTGTCCTAGGTAAGCCAAGAACAAAATCCATGCTGATATCACTCCAAGGTTTCTTAGGAATAGTAATCGGTGTATACAAACCAGTATTCTAACTTACTCCTTTTGCAACTTGACAAACTCCACAACTTTTCACAAATTTATGAACATTCTTATACAACTAAGGCCAAAAATACCTTTCCTTAAGCAAACTTAATGTCTTGTCGATACCGAAATGTCTAGTCAATCCACTACTATATTTCTCCTTAATCAAATTAGTTCTCATTGATCCTCTCGATATGCACAACTAAATACCTTTGAACACCATAGCTTCCTGAATAAAATAATCTTCATAATTACTTGATTGATTTGAATTAGGTGCTTTTCACACTCTCCACTACTAAAAAAAATCAGGATCACTTTCATACAAATTCTTCATATCATCAAAACCAAGAATCTCAATTCTCATTTCAGACAAAAAAGACCTTCTTCTACTCAATGCATTAGCAAATATATTAGAAAATCCACTCTTGTGCTTAATCACAAATGTGAAACTCTATAAATACTCAACCCATTTCATATGTCTCTAATTCAACTTATTCTAACTACCCAAATATTGGAAATCCTTATGACCAATATACAATAGAAATTCATTTGGCGTCAAATAATGTCTCCATTTCTTCATAGCTTGAACAATAGCATAGAACTCTTGATCATAGACAAAATATTTTATTTTAGCATCATTTAAATTTTCACTAAAGAAAGCAATAGGTTTACCTTCTTGAGCCAACATAGCTCCAATTGCACTTCCACTTGCATCACATTCCACTTGAAATACCTTATTAAAATTAGGTAAGGCTAACACAAGTAATTCAACAACCTTCAACTTCAAAGCTTCAAACTCTTATCAGCTCCATGTGTCCATTTGAATTCTCTTTTGTCTCCTCTCATTGTCTCAGTCATAGCATTGCAAATAGAACTGAAATTTATGATAAAGTTCCTATAAAAACTTTCCAATCCATGAAATGATCTTACCTCACTGACATTCTCAGGTATAGGCCAACTAAGTATAGCTTCAACATTCTTAGGATCCATTTTTAAACCATAAACTGAAATCACAAAACCCAAATACACAAGTTCTCCTTTCATGAAGGAACACTTTTTTAGATTTATCAACAACTTTTCCTCTTTCAACCTCTACAATACTTGCCTTATATGCATCAAATTATTTTCTCTAGTCTTACTTAATATCAGAATATCATCCAAGTATAAAATCACACATTTATACAAGAATTTATTCAAAACTTCATTCATTAACCTCATAAATGTACTTTTTGCATTAGTTAAACCAAAAGACATAACTTGTTAGGACTAACAGTCCACAAGAAAAATGAGAGGGGGGGTGAATCAGTTGTTATATAGATTATTAAAATTTAATCTTTGTAAACCAAAACTGCTATGTAATAGATAACACAGTAAATGCCAACACAATAACACAATATTTGTTGTCAAGGAAAAACTATTAAAGGTAAAACCCCGGTGGGAATGAGCACCCACAAATTATGTCCTGAGAATATTGTATCCCTATTAAAATATTTTATCCCTATTAGGAGCTTGTTACAACATTACAGTACATAGTCCCTATTAGGAGATAGACCCTGTTAGGAGTCAAGAGAAAGTAGTAGGCTCACGGCCCAAAGAAGGTTAAAACGACCCTCAAGGATTTACAATCCGAACAAGTGTATATATAAAATATACAATCTAATGAACTGTCTGATAACAACTATATTTTCTTGGTCAGTTCCAATGAAGTAATTTTCTCATAAACTCTTCTCTACATCCAACAGTCAAACAAGCCTCGCAGCTTTCACTTCTTTTCTTTTTCAATCTCTGTCACATCTTTTCAAAAGAAAAGATCACTCATATACACCCTCTTACAATAATTCATTAGGTCAGCCAATTAATCTTTCCTAATATACAAATAATTAATCAGGCCGGCTAATTAAGGCTTTCCAATATACAAATAAAAATATAACCCCTTTCTAAGGTACACATGGTACCTATAACAAGTAAAAATCAAATATAATCCATCACTTATACTTCCAGATCAAAAATCCATGCTCACAATTCATTTTACATGCTACATGTATGAATTTGGCCACCAAATAGGTCTTCTCCAGAATACACGTCACAACTAATTGATGACATGTAACTAATTAAATGTTTGGAAATTTTAAGTTGAAGATAATGCAAGGCACTAAATCAGTTAATGGTTTGTATTGTCATTGATGTCAACTTGATATCATCTGTACGGTCATGTACATAATGCCAAAAGACTTCAGAGAATCAATGGAACAAGGGTTATGCTTTCAGCAATGCATAAAAGTCAAGTATTCACTAAGTGACAGATAACACTGATGGAGTGCACACCATCGATAACGACAAAGAAGAAAAGTCATAGTGATACCTGATGAGCAGAAGACAACATTTCCCGATGAAGAAAAACCAAAGGATGCCTGACGAGCTAAAAGTAGAGTTGCCTGACTGACAAAGATCCCAAAGCTAACTAAATTCACACCAATGGAACTGGCAGTTGTAATCGATGACTAACTGAAGAGTTGACCGACAGAACAAAGAGTTCAGAAAATGACAAAATATCTAGCTAGCAAGAGCTAAAGATAGACTTAACTGGTTATTTTCTTTGTTTTATTCAACCAGAGTTAAGTGATTGATTTAAAGAAGATTTGTACAGTTGGCATAAATATAACTATAAGATAAATTAGGAGTTATGCTTTAAATCAAATTGGCTGGATTGTTTTTCATGCCAAGAATCAAGAATCAAGAAACACTGAATATCATGTCTATATAAGAGACAAGTTTAATTCATTTTCAAATCACATTCATAGAAAAGGGATTAAGGGGAGTGAATGAAAAGAGGATGCTGAAGAGAAACTGATGAAGATCAACTTCATGCAGTACTAATCAATCAAGCTGAAGGAGAGCTAATGAATTATGCAGACACTGATGAATAGTGCACTTAGCATCACAGAGCAGAAAGTATGGAGCACAAAAGAATTGAATTAATACATTGATCCGAGAGGTAATGTACTTAAATAGATATGAAAATCTGCAATTTAAGTTGCATTAGAAATAGGTCATTTTGTTTCAATTTAACCATTGAAGCATCAAGTCTCTTAGTAGAGTAGGACTTAATAGTCTTCTATATATTGAGGTACATCCCAAGGAGTGCCAAAAAGGTTGATTCATGAAAGTAGCATTGGATATGCCTGATGCCTATTGACAGTCTAAGAGAGAGGCTGATTCAAGGATGGCAGCATTAGATGCCCAATACTAAGTGACAACCTATATGTGTAAAATCCTCTAACACGGTCACACCTAACAATGTGTTTGTAACCTTTAACAGGGTTGGCTCTTAACAGGGCTCACTTTAGAAGAGTGAAAATTTGGGGTACCGGTCCCAGTGGTTTTTTCCCTTAACAGGGTTTCCACGTTAAAATCCATGTGTTATATGTGTATGGTTTATTACTTTACTATTTTACATTTCACATATGCATTTCTGGATTTATCGGTATACTCAGCATATTTACTGTATTTCGGTAAAAAGTTATACTTCTTATCGGTAATCAAGGAGAATAAGGACAGACAAGGAAAACTGATAGACAGTTAATCATTATAAGTATTTCATGGCATGCATCTAGTAGGGACATAATAATCTGAGGTTTATTTGAATGGTGGTTAGATTAAGGATAAGTTTTTGAGGCCACTGATTCACCCCTCCCCTCTCAGTTATTACTAGCAATTGGTATCAGAGCTTGTGTGCTTAGAAGGGAGGTTTCAAGACCTAAGTCAAAGATCACAAGATGAACATACGAGATGTGCCCAAGTTGAACAAAGATAATTTTTCTTCATGGAAAAGAAGGATAAGACTCCACTTATCAGGTATTGGTAATGATGTTACTCAATTCCTTGAAACTAAATATTTGTTTCCCACAGGAGCACCAACAGTTGAAAAAATGAGAGAGAAGCATGAACATAATGACATGATGATAAAGCTTGCTTCCTCACTCTTCGATGTTGAATTTGAAGATGTCAAAGAATGCAAAAATGCAAAGCAGATGTGGGACAAATTGAAGCTTGTACATGGTGGTGACAAGAATGTTTTGAGAGCCAAGGCAGAAATCCTTAGAGGAAATTTTGATGATCTCAAAATGAAAGAAGGAGAAAAAATCACTCAGTACAACACAAGAATTAAAGAAGTAGTCAATGCTATCCGAGGAGTTGGAGGTATACTGAAAGAAGATACAATGGTAAGTAAAATTCTAAGAACCTTACTACCTACTTATGCTATTAGAGTATCTGCCATTCAAGAAATGAGAGCAGTAGAAAATAGAAATGTTTCTCTAGATAGCTTAATGGAAGACTAATTTCATTTGAGATGAATAACTTTGATAATAGTGTCTTACCAAACATAGAGTTTGCATTCAAAACTTCTATGAGAATAAGTAAATCAAGTCACAAAAACACTATGAAAAAAGATAGTGATAGTGAAAGTGAAGAAGATGATATTGATGAAATAGAAGCACTTATGGCCAGAAGAATGTAGAGAGACAAAGGTAAATTACCACTTGTTTGTTTTAATTACAAAGAGATTGGACATTTTTCTGCAAGATGTACTAACATAAGAAAAGATGACAGAAGTAATGACAGATCTTTTGAGAAAAAGTTTGACAAAGGTGATTACAGAAGCTACCGACAATCAGAAAGAAGAGATACCCGAGACTATAAGGACAAAGGAAAGAAGGTCAGCTACCTATAAAAATGTAAGGATGATGATACTGACACCAAATTTGATGAAGACATCGAGATGGTGTTTGTGGCTGTAAAGGATGATTCAGATGATGATGAAGAAAGGTATGTAGAAATAGCTCTCATATCTAAAATGAGAAAAAATGATGTTTGAATCATAGATAGTGGCTACACTCATCATATGACCGGTGATAAGAAAAAGTTTGAGACTTCTGAATACTACAAGGGTGGATCAGTAAGAATGGGAAATGACACACCTTGTCCAGTTGAAGGTAGAGGAACAATAATGTTGAATAACTAGATAAAGTGTGAGAATGCTTGTTGGGTAAATGGATTGAATTATAATCTATTGAGTGTTTCTCAGTTGAATAATTCAGGTCACAAAGTAGCATTTGAAAATAAAAAGGCAAAGATCTTCAAAAAATTAGAAATCTGAATGGTACCGGTGAGCAAACAAAAGGTAACTTATTCTATCTAAATGATACTGACTCCACTTGTTTGATTGCTAAAAATGAACAGATATGGTTATGGCACAAAAGACTGTGTCATGTGAACTTTGACAACATGATAAAAATTATCAAAAAGAGAAATGTTAGAGGCTTACCGACAATGACCAAGCCCAACAACATCATGTGTAAAAACTGTCAAAAAGGTAAAATGACAAAGTCTAGTTTCAAAAGAAAAACCCATACATCTGATGCAATTCTAGAATTAGTCTATACTGATTTATGTGGACCCATGAGGACAAAGAGTTATTATGGAGATAGATACTTTATTCTCTTTGTTGATGATTACTCTAGAATGATGACAATTATGTTTCTAAAAGATAAATTTGAAGCATTCAAGATGTTTAAATGGTACAAGGCCATGGTAGAAAAATAAAGTGGCAAGGATATAAAATGTTTAAGATTAGATAGAGGAGGTGAGTTTATATCAGATGAATTCACTAAATTTTGTAATGATCATGGTATAAAAAGACAGGTTTCTACACGAAGAACACCACAGAAAAATAGAATTGCTAAGAGAAGGAACATATCAATAATTGATTGTGCTAGAACACTTATGATAGAAAAAGGCATCACCCAAATATTATGGAGAGAAGCTGTCAGTACTGCTATTTACACACTGAATAGAGTACAATTGAAGAAAGACACCAAGAAGACACCTTATGAGCGATGGTATGGATACACACCCAATGTGAGTTATTTCAAAATTTTTGGTAGTCAATGTTATATCTTAAAAGATGAAAGAAATGGAAAACCTAACTCCAAGAGTGATGAAGGATTTTTTCTAGGATATTCTACCAAGAGCAAGGCTTACAAATGTCTAAAAAAAGCCTCTAACAAAATTATTGAAAGTACAAATGTAAAGATAGATGAATTTGCAGAGAAGAATGAACAAGAAATCACTAAAGAACTAGAGGACTACAATAAGTTCACTTACAATGAGGAACCTAATACTCTACCCTACCAACAATGTAGAGCCCCTGAGCTACAAATCATTGCTCCCGAGCATCAGGCTACAAATACCGACGGTCAGGATAATGATCAAGATAATGTGCAAGGTGATGAAGAACAAAATGAAGATCAAAATAATGATCAAGCTAATAGACAAAGAACTATACCTGTACTTGAAAGATATGTGAGAAGGAACCATCCAGAGGTCCAGATCATAGGAGATAAGAAAGCTTGTACAAGAACAAGAAGTAAGTCTTTAAACTCAAATTATTTAATTTGTGAGTTTGAGCCAAAATCTATCAATGCTGCACCAGATAATGAGGAATGGATAAGTGCTATGAATGATGAGATTGAGCAGATTGAGAAGAACAAAACATGGTCACTTGTGCCATGAACAGATGACAAGAATGTCATTGGTACAAAATGGATATTCAGGAATAAGATAAATGATAATGGAGAAGTCACAAGGAACAAAGCAAGACTAGTATGCAAGGGGTATGGACAAGAGGAAGGTATAGACTATGGAGAAACCTTTGCACCTGTTGCTAGGCTAGAAGGAGTAAGAATACTGCTTGCTTATGCTGCATATAAAGAATTCAAGGTATACCAAATGGATGCCAAGTTAGCATTCCTAAATGGAATACTTGAAGAAGAGGTATACATTGAACAACCAGAAGGGTTTGTTGATCCAGACAAGAAGGACATGGTATGTAGACTTCACAAAGCCTTGTATGGATTGAAACAAGCTCCTAGAGCATGGTATGAACAACTTCATTCCTATCTAATAAGTATTGGCTTTGTAAGGACTAGTGAAAATAGTAATCTTTATTTGAAGGAAGATACTGATGCTAACACTCTGATTGCTAAAATATTTGTTGATAAAATCATATTTGGAGGCAATGATATGCTATGCAAATCATTTTCTAGTGAGATGAGAAAAGAATTTGAGATGTCTATGTTTGGTCAGATTAATTTCTTTCTTGGTCTCCAGATAATGTAACAAGGAGAAGGTATTTTCATTACATAGTCCAAGTACATCAAAGAGGTCCTGAAAATATTCAAGATGGAAGATTCCAAACCATTTGGAAAACCGATGGATACTAGATGTAAGTTGACAAAGGAGGACAAGACAATAGAGGTAAATCAGACTTTGTATAGATCAATGATTGGAAAAATCATGTATGTTGTACACACTAGACCAGATATTGCACATGCAGTTGGAATTGTTGCTAGATTTTTTGCTAACCCCAGGGAATCACATATGACTTCTGTAAAAATAATTATGAGATATCTGAAGAATACTAAGGAATTTGGCTTGTGGTATAAAAGAGAAGGTAAATTTGAACTAAAAGTGTTTACCGATGCTGATTGGGCTGGAAATCTTGATGACCAGAAGAGCACAACTGGAGGAGAATTATTTATGGGTGACAGACTTATCACATGGATTAGCAAGAAGCAAGGATGCATCTCTCAGTCTATTGTAGAAGTAGAGTATGTTTTTGCTGTTGCAAATTGCTCAAATATTGCATGGATTAAATAGTTGCTGGAAGGCATGCATATGAAGATCTTAGAACCAGTGATTATCTATTGTGATAACACCAGTGCAATAAACATTTCCAAGAATCTAGTCATGCATGCAAAGACTAAACATATTACCATCAAGTATCATTACTTGAGAGAATAAGTTCAAGAAAAAGAGGTGATACTTGAGTGTGTGCAATCAAAAGAACAATTGGCCGATATCTTCACCAAGCCATTGGCCAAAGATACGTTTGAGTACTTGAGAAAGAGACTAGGGGTCAAACCCTTGTCTACCAGTCAGTAAAATGACTGAAGGCTGCATCAGCCTACTTATTATCAGAATATCATTCATGTTGATGCAAGTAAAAGAAAAAAACTTCAAAGCTACATCTATATACAGATAGGTATATATATCAAAACCGAGCACTAGAACATATTGATGCATTGTTGATGGATAAGGGAAATTCAAAGAATATATTATGGATGGAGAGAAAAGATCACTTGAAATTAATGTTAGATATCTATGAGATATTTATTTGGTATTGCTGTCAAAGGGAGAGAGTTTATCCATATTATCACAGTCCTCAAAAAAAGAAGAAAGATTATCCATTATCAGATTACTCCAACTGGGAGAGATCATATCCATAGGGAGAGAGTTTGTATGAAGGAGTTAATACAAAAGAAGAGTTACTAACAAGAAAGAAAGACATCAAATGTGAAGAACAGTCAAAATAAAGATATTGACACAAGGAGAGGATGCATCACATCAGAAAAAGAAACACAGAGAGCTGCAAGAATCAAATCTAAGCTAAAACAGAGCTTACCGGTGGTCAGACATTTTTATCAGTTATCAAAACAAACTGTTTGGTAGTTTGATGAATCTCAATAAATTGTATTTCATATTGTATTAGAAATAGTATAGTGTGATAATATAAGTTTGTTTCCATCAATGCCAAAGGGAGAGATTGATGACATGTAACTGATTAAATGTTTGACAATGTTAAGTTGAAGATAATGCAAGGCATTAAATCAATTAATGGTTTGAATTGTTATTGATTTCAACTTGATATCATCTATATAGTCATGTACATAATGCCAAAAGACTTCAGAGAATCAAGGGAACAAGGGTTATGCTTTTAGCAATACATAAAAGTGAAGTATTCACTAAGTGACAGATAACACCGACGGAGTGCACACCATCGGTAAAGACAAAGAAGAAAAGTCATAGTGATACCCGACGAGCAGAAGACAACATTTCTCGACGAAGCAAAACCACAGGATGCTCAACAAGATACAAGTAGAGTTTCCTGATGGATGGAGATCCCGAAGCTCACTAATGTCACAGTGACAAAATTGGAAGTTGTAACCAATGACTAACTGAAGAGTTGACTGAAGGAACATAGAGTTCAGAAAATGACAAAATATCTAGCTATCAAGAGCTAAAGATAGACTTAATTGGTTGTTTTCTTTGTTTTATTCGACCAGAGTTAAGTGATTGATTTAAAGAAGATTTGTACAGTTGGCATAAAGATAAATATGATATAAATTAGGAGTTATTCTTTAAATCAAATTGGCTGGATTATTTTTCACGCCAAGAATCAAGAATCAAGAAATAGTGAATATCATGTCGATATAAGAGACAAGTTTAATTCATTTTCAAATCACATTCATAGAAAAGGGAGTAAGGGGAGTGAATGAAAAGAGGATGCTAAAGAGAAACTGATGAAGATCAACTTCATGCAATACTAATCAATCAAGTTGAAGGAGAGCTAAGGAATTCTGCAGACACCGACAAACAGTGAACACAACATCATAGAGCAGAAAGTATGGAGCACAAAAGAATTGAATTAATACATTGATCAGAGAGGTAATGTAATTAAATAGATCTAAAAAATTTCAATTCAAGTTGCATTAGAAACAAGTTATTTTTTTCAGTTTAACCATTGAAGCATCAAGTCTCTTAATAGAGAAGGACTTAACAGTCTTCTATATATTGAGGTACATCCCAAGGAGTGCCAAAAAGGTTGATTCATGAAAGTAGCATCGGATATGCCCGATGCCTATTGATGGTCTAAGAGAGAAGCTAATTCAAGGATGGCAGCATTAGATGCCTGATACTAAGTGAAAACCTATATGTGTAAAATCCTCTAACAAGGTCACACCTAACAGTGTGTTTGTAACCTTTAACATGGTTGGCTCTTAACAGGGCTCACTTCAGAAGAGTGAAAATTTGGGGTACCAGTCCTAGTGGGTTTTTCCCTTAACAGGGTTTCCACGTTAAAATCCATGTGTTATGTGTGTATGGTTTATTACTTTACTATTTTACATTTCACATATGCATTTATGGATTTATTAGTATACTCAGCATATTTACTATTTTTTGATAAATAGTTATACTGCTTATCGGTAATCAAGGAGAATAAGGACAGACAAGGAAAATTGACAGACGATTAATCATTATAAGTATTTCATGGCATGCATCTTGTAGGGACATAATAATTTGAGGTTTATTTGAATGGTGGTTAGATTAAGGATAAGTTTTTGAGGCCACTGATTCACCCCCCCTCTCAGTTATTACTAACACTGATGTCACCAGTCATCAAACAATAATCAAACTAAACCCATTATTCCAACATATGTCAGATTTCCACCTTTAATCTCACTTCATCTGAAATATCTTCACCAAAAAGATATACCTTAAACACAGAGACCTGCTCTATCAAGCATCATAGTTATAGTCCAGAAACCAGTCTTCACCAAATCAACTGTAAGATCCAAAATATACAACATAAAGCCAAGAGACCTTAGGAATAAGGTCAACACACATTATTCATCATATCCCTATCTTCAATAGTTCTAAAATATCTATACACTATCCGTACACTTTTTTTAGTCAATTAACCAGTCTGTCCTCTCCATAGACACATATGTTGACATCAGTGACAATACATGAATATCAACAGAATGATCAGTACCCATAACTGATATTATCCAACAATCTCCCCCTTTGGCATTAATGGAAACATATGGGAAAATCCATATGCATCAACCCAAAAGTACTCTCCCTTAATAGAATCTTCTCAATATCCTCAACACAAATCTCCCAAAATAGTAGGGATTTTCACATAGATTCCTTCCCTCTTTGGTAGAAATGGAAAAGGATTCCATAACTTATCTATAGTCATCTATAAGGTGTAGCTTTTTCAAATCTTCACGTCGATCAACCAGGTGCAAGATCACCCAAATGGACTCCATAATATTCTCCTGCAATCACTCCCCTTGAGGAGTAGATCCATACATCAAGTCCAGAGAATGATATAGCTTTGAGATCCACTAGAATGATACATATCTGCATCAATTAATTACCATTGGGAGGGGTCATCAACCCAAGCATTCTTCTGAGATACTCAAAATCAATTTTTGGCAAAGGTTTTGTAAATATATCTACTATTTGTTCCTTTGTACTAATGTATTCTAGTCTTATCTCTTTCTCTGTTACCTTCTCCCTCAAGAAATAATACTTAAATAAAATGTTCTTAGGTTTTGAATGCATTACAAGATTCTTCAACATATTCACTATGCTAGTGTTATCAAAATGGATAATGACCGGCTCTTCAAAAATTATTCCAATGTCCTCTATCATTTCTTCATCTAAACAAATTGTGTACAATTTATTATAGCAGCAACATACTCTGACTCAACAGTAGATTAAGCAATACATTTTTTCTTCTTGCTCAACCAAGAAACTAATCTTTTCCCAAGGAAAAATGCACCACCACTTGTACTCTTTCTGTCATCCACATTGCCTACCCAATCAACATTAGTATAAGCCTACAAAGTAAAATCTTCTAATTTTTCTTACCGCAATCCATATTCTATTGTCCCTTTCAAATATATAAAACTTCTTTTTACAACAGAAAAATATATCTCTTTAGGATCTTCCTGATATATAGCCACAATTCCAACTACATTGGTAATATCTGGTCTAGTATGAGTTAGATATTTTAGACCTCCAATCATCAATCTATACTTAGTTTGTACAACACTTTGAGTCTCATCACTATTAGTCAGTTTGTGTCTAGTCACCATAGGTTTCCCAACAGGTTTACAATCTTCCATTCCAAACTTTTTCAACATTTCCTTAAGATAATTGGTCTATGATATAAAAAAATATCATTCTTACTCTGATTAATTTGCAAACCAAGAAAAAATTTCATATGAAGTGGAGTTACCAGAGGGCATGGATATATCACCTATATTCAATGTTTCTTTTTATCTCACCAATCATTGACATCTCAAATTCATTTTCCATTTCTTTAGCAAACTTCTTACTCATCTTATCATTGCCTTTGAAAATGATATCATCAACAAACAATTTTACAATTAAGATTCCATCTTCATCAGTTCTCAAATATAAATTACTATCTACATTACCTTTTCTGAAATCAAGATGAAGTAGATATTTTTCCAGTCTTGCATACCATTCTCTTGGTGCTTATTTCAGTCCATACAGTGCCTTCTTCATTCTGCAAACCATGTTTTTATTATTTTTCAAAGGAAAACCATCAAGTTTCTCAATGCAAACTTCTTCTTCTAGATCGCCATTCAAGATTGCTGGCTTTACATCCATCTGATATACTTTAAAGTCTTTATGTGCAACATGAGCAAGAAATAATCTCACATCTTCCAATCTAGCAACATGAGAAAATGTTTCTTCATAGGCTATGCCTTCTTGTTGCCAATAGCCTTTACATACCAATCTAGCCTTGTTTCTTACCACTGTTCCTTCCTCATCCATCTTTTTTCTAAAAACCCATTTAGTTCCTATGACATTTTTATTATTAGGTCTTGGAACCAATTCCCAAGTATTGTTTTTATTTATCTGTTCAAGTTCTTCTTCCATAGCTTTAGTCCAAGATTCATCTCTACATGCTTCATCAGTAGTCTTTGGTTCAACTTGAGAAATCAAATAGATTTCATCTCTAGCTCTATATCTAGCCATCATACCTTTACTTGCATCACCAATAATTTGATCTTCAAGATGTTTCTTCTTAACATACCTTGGTGTCTTCAGTGTCTCAGTAGTTTCAGTCTGTTCATCTTCAATCTCATTCTCGATCATCAAAGGTTCTTCAGGTTCAGGAGTGACTTCTTTTATTTCTGTTATCTGACCACAATCATATATCCTTTCCTGAATAAGAAAATTTTCATCCATCCTCACGTTTGAGCTTTCAATCAACTTTCTCAATCTCATATTGAAACATTTATATCCTTTACTCTTAGTGGAATAACCAAGAAAATTCCTTCATTACTTCTAGCATCAAACTTGCCTATCTCATTATCTCTCTTGATATAACATTTACTTCAAAATATTCTGAAATATTTTAAAGTAGGTGTATGATCAAACCATCATTCGTAAGGAGTCTTACTTGTACCTTCTTTGATCTAAATTCTATTTAGGGTGTACACATCAGTTCCAACTGCTTCTCTCTAGTGAACATGTGATACGTTTCCTTCCAACAACATAGTTATTGCAGAATCTAATATAGTTCTGTGTCTTCACTCTACTATTCCATTCTGTTGTGGATCTCTAGGAGTTGATGTCTGTCTGTATATTCCATGTTCTTCATAGTATGAATTGAATAAGTCTGATGTGAAATCTCCACATCTGTCTGATCTCAAACATTTTATCTTCAAACCAGATTCATTCTCAACTTTTGCTTTAAATAACTTGAATTTTTCAAATGCTTTAGATTTTTCTCTCAAGTATGTAACCCACATCATTCTAGAAAAGTCATCAAAAAATAGTATAAAGTACCTTTCACCATAGTATGATCTTGTTCTTGTAGGACCACACACATTTGTATGCACCAAATCCAACTTCCCTTTTGCTGAATAAGCTTTGCTTTCAAAAGTGCTTCTAGTCTGCTTCCCCATAACACGCTCTCTACACAGTGTTAGATGGCTTCACAATTTTAAGTAGATCTCTTATAACATTAGTCATACTTTCCTTCATAATGTTGTCAAAGTTAACATAGAAAAATCTTCTATGCCATAACCAACTGTCATCAACCTTCATAATAAAAAAAGAAGCTTCAGATGTGTTCAATTCAAATACATTACATCTTGATTTAGCACCAGATGTGATCAAGTCTCCTGCTTTGCTTCTCATAGAGAATTTACCATAAATGGTTTTTAATTGACAACCTTTGTCTACTAACTTTATAACACTCAACAGATTATGCTTAAGTCTATCAACAAGTAATAGATTGCCAGTGTTATTCTTTCCATCCAAAGAAATAGATCCAACTCCAATAATAAGATTAGGAGTGTTGTCCCCAAATATAACAACACCACCATCATATCTTTTCAAATTCATAGACTTGTTTTTATCTCCAGTCATATGATGTGAACAACCACTATCTATAACCCATTTAGATTTATTTTCAACACGGGATACTAAGGATTTTTCTTCATGCATAGGTTCATCATTCTTAATAGCAATAAATCCAATTTCATCATACTCACCATCATTATCATCAGATATACCCTCACTAGCATAATAACATTCCTTGTCTTTTGAATATTTGGATTTAAAAAACTTAGGTTTGTGCTTTGGAACTCTTGTAGGACATCTAGATGCAAAATGACCAATATTGTTACATGAAAAACATTTCAAAGGTAACTTGCCTGTAGGACATCTAGATGCAAAATGACCAATATTGTTACATGAAAAACATTTCAAAGGTAACTTGCCCTCAAATTTACCCTTACCTCTCTTTTCTCTTCTAGCGATCAATGCTACTACTTCATCTAGATTTATTTCTTCCTCATGTATCTATTCCCATTCATCTACATATTCTCCAAGTTCTTCTTTCAGATTATTGATATCGGTGCTTGCATTTCCAGATTAGGTCTTTTTATTCTTATGCACAGTTTCCTTGAATGTTGACTCAACTTTAGGTAAAGTGTCTCCCAATTCCGCGGCCTTAAATGTATTTATCTTTCCAATCACCATATCTCTAGTGAAGTTCGGTGTCAAAGGTATAATATCCTCTATAGCTTGTACTTTTGTTCTATATGCAGGTGTCAAAGATCAAAATATCTTTGCAATCACTTCTTCCTCACTGTAAGTACCTCCAGAGTTTCTAATACCAGTAACCACTTCAGTAATTCTCTGTCCATATGCCCTAATATTCTCATATTCTCTCATCTTCAACAATTCCATATTTGTCTTCCAGTTTTGTACCTTTTCCCGCTTTGTAAACTTATCTCCTTCATACAGTGCTTCCAATCTTGTCCAAATCTCATGTACAAAATCCAAGTCTTTTACTTTAGTAAATTGTCCTTCTGAAAGTGTGCTGATCAGAGATTTCCTTGCAACTATATTACATGAAAATAACTTATTTTCATCTTCAGTAGCCTTCTCTAATTCATTCTTAGTCACTATCTTTTCATTCTTCTTTGTGATCATCCAATAATCAATTCCAAGACATAGCAAATGTGTTCTCATCTTGTTCTTCCAACTGTCAAAGTTTTTCAGGATCAAAATTTAGACTATCCTTCCTATAATAAGACATATTTAGGATCACCTCAAGCTGTTAAACTTTCTATCTAAGGAACAAAAACTCTGATACCAATTGTTAGCAATAACAGTCCACAAGACAACTAAGAGGGGGGGAGGGTGAATCAGTTGTGATATAGATTATCAAACTTTTGTAAACCAAAACTACAATGTAATAGATAACACACTAAATTACAACACAATAAAATAATATTTGTTGTTGAGGAAACCATGTTAAAGGTAAAACCATGGTGGGAATTAGCACCCACAAATAATGTACTGAGAGTATAGTATCCATGTTAAAAGATTTTAGTCTTGTTAGGAGCTTGTTAAAATATTATAGTACATAGTCCCTGTTAGGAGATAGACCCTGTTAGGATTCAAGAGAAATTAGTAGGCTCACTACCTAGGCATACTTCCCAAAGAAGGTTAAAACCACCCTCAAGGATTCACAATCCGAACAAGTGTATATAAAAAATATACAATCCAGTGAACTGTCTGATAGCATCTATCTTTGCTTGGTTAGTTCCAATGAAGTACTTTTCTCATAAACTCTTTTCTACATCCAGTAGTAAAACAAGCCTCACAACTTTCACTTATTTTCTTTTTCCATCTCTATCACATCTTTTCAAAAGAAAAGATCACTCATATATACCCTCTTATAATAATTCATTAGGTCGATCAATTACACTTTCCTAATATATAAATAATTAATCAGGTTGGCCAATTAAGGCTTTCCAATATATAAATAATTATATAACCCCTTGCTAAGATACACATGGTACCTATAACAAGTAAACATCAAATATAATCCATCACATATACTTACAGATTTGCAATCCCTGCTCACAATTTATTTTACATGCTACATGTCTGAAGTTAGCCACAAAATAGGTCTTCTCCAGAATAAATGTTAGAGCTGATGACACCATTCATCAAAAAATAATCAAACTAAAACCATTATTCAAACATATTTTGGATGTCCACTAGTAAGCTCACTTCATCTAAAATATCTTTGCTAGAAAGATAAACCCAAAACATAGAGACCTGCTCTATCGAGCATCACAGTTACAGTCCAGAAACTAGTCTTCACCAAATCAACTGTAACATCCAAAATATACAACATAAAGCCAAGAGACCTTAAAAATAAGGTCAACACACATTCTTCATCATATCCCTATCTTTGATAGTTCTGAAACATCTGTACACTATCCATACACTTTTGTTAGTCAAGTAACCAGTTTGTCCTCTCCACATACACATATATTGACATCAATGACAAAACATGAATATCAACAACATGATCAATCCCCAAAACTGATATCATCCAACATAACCAACCACTCATACAAACCTTCCCTTGTTTTGAAAGCAGTCTTCCATTCATCACCTTCTCTGATTCTGATATGATGATATCCACTCTTCAAATCAATTTTGGTAAATATCTTGCTCCACTCAAACAATCCATTATATCATCCATTCTCGATATAGGAAACCTATACTTCACTATGATATTGATTGCTCTTGAAATAGTGCACATTTTCCATTCTCCATTATTCTTAGGTGCCAACATAGCTAGTACTGTACATGGACTCAAAATTTCTCATATCAAACCTTTGTTCAACAATTCATGAACTTCTTGGTTAAGCTCTTCATTCTCGGTTAGTGTCAACCTATGTGGTGCTTTGTTCAATAAACTAGCTCCTAGAATCAGATCCATACAATAACTTATATCTCTCATTGGTGGTAAACAATTAGGTACATTATCTAAAATGATCTCCTTGTACTCAGTGAGTAACTTCTCAACCTCTGTAGGAATTTCATCTTTTGTAGTCTTACTTGGTTTGTTAGGAATCAAAGCATAAAAAATATCATTTCTTTTCAAATCCTTAACATACTATGTACCTTCCATCAAAAAAAATTTCACAGATGTACATATCTCACCAATAGATTCCTCAACTAAAGGTAACAAAACTTGTTTCTTGCCATCAACCCAAATAGAATATCTTTTCAATATTCCATCATGTATAGCATGTCTATCATATTTCCAAGGTCTACCCAACAAAATGTGGCAAAAATCCATTGACATAATATCACACAACACCTTATCATAGTATTTTTCAATCTTCAGATTCACAAAACATTGTTCACTCTCCATTAAAGTGTGCTCATCCTTGATCCATGAGATCTGATAGGGTTTTAGATGCTTCATCCTCTCCAACTAAAAATTTGTGACAATTTCCTCAGATGCTAGATTCTCTGAGATTCCACTGTCAACAATAACCTTCCAAAATTTTTCTGCAACTCTACATCTAGTCTTGAACAAAATTTTCCTGAGAAGATCTTTCTTATCTTTATCACTCCATAGTATCCTTTGGATCATGAGATTTCCATCCTTCTCATCTTCATTCGATGATCCCTCTTGCACCAAATCATTTATTCTACTACCATTCTTCTTGCTTGCATGTGTACACTCAAAGGATTTGTGCCCTTCCTCACCATAATTATAACAATTTACTTGGAACCCTTTTCTTCTATAACCACCTCGGGAGTAATTGCCTCTTCCTCAGTATGAAATTCCACCTTTCCATTCAGTCTTTCCTTTGTCTTGAGATGTTTTTGAAATTGACTTGTCTGGTTCAGATCTACTGTTTACTTTCTCCTTAGCTCTTAGGTCAAACTGATATGTCTCTTCAATGCTTTCCATCTTGACCAAACTGATCTCATCTTGTATATAAATTCTCAATCCATTCAGATACCTTGCTACTCTTTCCACTTCATCTTCAACATGTCTAGATCTGATGTCCAATCTGTAAAATTCTTCAGTATAGTATTTTATCGATCTATCTTTCTGCTTCAAACTTTGCATTCTTCGAACTAGGTCAATGTGATAATCACAAGGTAGAAACTTTCCTTTCAATTTGTTTACCATCTTATCCCATACCTTGATTTTTTATTTAGCTTTCTTCTTCCTATCCAATTGAAGATGTTCCCACCATAAGGGTGAATGACCTTTCAACTTTGTGCTTTCAATATTCACTTTCTTATCCTTTGATACATTCTCATATTCAAAGTACTTTTCCATCTCAGTTATCCAATCAATAAATTCATCAGAATCCAATTTTCCACTATACTCAGGAATATTAAACTTAGGTGTGGACTTCAAACTTGTCAATGCTCTCAAGAATATCTCTTCTTCCTGATCTATAACCGGTGTATGTGCAACTTCACCTTGAAGTTCTTCCAATTAATCATCACTAACATCCTCAAGATGTCTTCCTTTGCGCTGGGCTATCTCAAAAGCTTCCAATCTTCTAGCCATCTGTCTAAGCATATCAGAAAGACCTAGATCCGCATTTCCTCTCCCATGAACCATCTTGAATCCCTCTATAATTGTAGGTCAGATCACAATCTGCCACCCCAAAACAATATCACCAACTAGGGTTAGGGTTTTCAAGAAGGAACTTAGATCTCACCAATGCTTTGATACCACCTAATGCAAGGATGGTAGGGAAGTGGGGCCAAAGGCTCTCCCAAGTACAAAACCAACCTTGTAGAACAACAATGCGGAAGCAACAACACACAGAGTGATCAGAAGGAACCACAAATATCTTTTATTTCATTAATTGATCAAACTTAGTACATGCCATGCTGTAAGGCCTTCCCAGTTTCAGCCATATACATTTAATGAATTACAAATTGATCTTCATACATGCGAGGTCACATACCTACCTTTAAATTTTCTCAACAAGTAATCTTCTATCCAATTCTACTATCTTCCCATAACTACCTAAAACTAAGAACAAAGAAACAAATATATACAAGAGTCCACCAAATAGCTCGGTGCTCAAACCCATAAGAGAGACCCATATTTAGGTCCACACATATCCCAATGAGAAACCCCACATTAATTAAGCCATGAAAATTAAATGTAGAAGTCAGCTACATCAGGATAAACAACTTGGAAGAAGCAAACTGAGCAACAACTCGGGAACAGAGATAATCGAGCAACAAAAAATCACTCGGGACAAGCATACCCGAGCAACAAAAAAAAACTCAGAACAAGAATACCCAAGAAATAGAAACCAATTTGGGACAAGCATACCCAAGCAACAGAAAAACAACTCAGGAAAAGCATACCCGAGCAATAGGGCAACAAAGTATTTCACTGAGCAGTCTCCAAACAAGCTAAAGAACAAAAACAAACATATTTTTGGTTGAGAAGATTGTCAAGGACCCAAGATGCTCGTGCATCAATATCTAATTTTTAATTTCATGATTAAATATGATTTAATCAAACCCTCCTTTCAAAAATTTGGTATTCAAGTGATTAATGTCCTTAATAGTTATTTAATTATTTATTTCTTTAAATTATCTTGCAACCATGCTCTTTAGATTTTTTTGATAATTTGGAGTTAGTTTATATTTTCTAAATTAGGATTAGTTGTTGCATTATTAATAATTATTTTTTAGGTATTCATATCCAAAAAAAATAAAAGTAAAATAGCTTATACTTCTAGAGATCATCTATATAAACTACTTTCTAGTTATTTCTCATTGAATAAACAGAGGCCAACCTTGTGAAAATTCACATAATCTTTTGAGACCTATTCCAACATGGTTGTGACCTATCCTTTCGTAACCTTTTAAGTGATTTCTCATTCTTTCAAGAGAGGGATTTTGATCCTCAAAACCCTACCATTGTATCATGATAAGAACACAATAAACAAAAGTGGCACTAGATGGAGGGGTTGAACAAAACATTTCATAGTTACATGCCTGCTTGAATAGGCTTGATCTTGGGGACATTAAGATTTAATGGGTAGTCATTTTTGTATGCTAGGAGGTCCCCATGAAATTACTTTATATGCACATAATATACTTTCTTTATACTTCTCCAATAGTCAAAAAATTCTATAGATCATGTAAGAATATGTAAGGATCTAATGCTTTTTCTTAAAATTGACCATGAAGATGTTGTATGCTGCAATTTATTTGTCTGGACATTTCAAGGATCTTTAAAGGTATCTAATTATTTCACCCAATTATATTTTCTCATGATTTGAATTATAAAATCAATTCTTGATTTAGTTGGATCCTAATGTGGGTGCACAAGATTCATTATTTTATTATTCTACCATGAGAAGGACACCTCAAGAGTCTATTTTCTAATTTAATCATAGGATTACTCTCATGTATCAAAGGTTTAAGATTCAAAGAGGATGGTGCATGATTTATTGTTAAAATATCATTATTTATGGTGTTTGAATGTCTCATTTACAGACACAATTAGATCTTTTGGTGAGATCACTACCTTGCATGATGCATTCAAAAAGGCTCTTTTTTTTTGGCACAATGCAGATGTGACATTACAAATGATTCAAATAATCAAGATGATATTTTTAATATAGAATTGATTAAATGTTTCCAACCATTACATCTCTATGAAAATCTAGTCAATGCACACACTCAGATGCAATCCCCTCATTCGATCAATTACAACATGCGAGATCTCCAAATCATGCAATCAACTAATAGAAAAGACCAAAAAAATCACTTTTAAGATCAATATTGGAGTAAAAATTTCCATGATACAACAAAGGAAGCAATTATTTCACCTTTTAATGATGCTCCTTTGGTTGTATTATCATTTTCTAATTATACTCCATCACTTACTACATCAAATTATATTGATATTTCAAGTCAAAAAATTGTTGGTCAGTCAAATGAGCATGATAAGTTGTGTAGAATTGAAGATGAAAGGTCCAAAAGCTTATTACAATAAAAAACTAAATTTACCGTGTGATATTTCCACAAACAATAGTCATGAAGTATCAAGAAATGATGGCCAAATCATGAGACAAATGCAATGCTTCCCCTCAAATTTTCTCACAAAGGACCAACAAGAAATGAATTATTTTTATCTTCACAAGGAAGTGTGGCTCTTTTAAGATAAAGCAAGGTTAACATGATGAAGATGTAGATACTCATAAATTATGTTGGCTAAATATTCCACTAACAAAGTATATTGAACAAGAGCTTCCAGGAATTAGGTATTCCTATGTCATTATTAGATTTTGCATTGTTTGAAGAATGTAGGATAAACCTCATGAATCAACATTGTGAGATCAATTCCCATGTTTTTCTTGGAAATATGGATTTTATTGGCAAGGAAAAATGACTATTCAAGAGATATTAATTCCTATAGAGGATCATTGGGGTAATCAATCAAGAAATGAAGAAAATGAAGATGATAAAATCCTTGAGACTTTGGAAGATATGTGTTTACCTAATTAAGAAGATGAAGTCACGATTATACAAGATAATGATGATGAGACAATTCAAAATGATGAAGAGAGTGAATTCATAGATGCATTCATAGAGATTTTCATGACATGAAAATGAAGAAGCCTCTTCTAAAAAAAATTTGAAGGATAATTCTCTTGGTGTTTTGAATGTTAATGTTGATGACACAATTAAGAATGACACATTTTTGGACGAGCTAGAAAGAAATCCGTTTGATGGGAATGTTGCAAATAATTGAGAAGATTGTTAGAAATTATTGGAATTCTGTTAAGTTTTGTAATTGATGTAAAACACAAAAGTAATTACTATCAGAACTACTAATTAGAATGAAGGAAGAGTTATCGGAATATAGAGGTCAATTATTGGAAGCTGACCACTATTGGTCCTAAGGAAAATCATGATGCAACCAACAAGAGGAAGAACATAAAAATGGTTTATGGGAAGATTGAGATTAAGTTTTTGATTAACCTTAAGATCAAAGGTTAGAAACAAAGGATAGAAGAAGGAGATTTAAAGATAAAAGGATTAAGGGAACATATTAGAGAGAGTTTTTGAAGAGAAGAAGCTAAGAGGATAATTTTGAGAAGAAGAAGTGAATCGAAAGTAGAGAATAATAGAGAAAAAATATTGTGAGCTTAAGGGATCTGAACAACTTTGGAAGATAGCATATATAGGTCATTACTATCTTGTAATATAATACATAGTTTCTACAAGGTATTGTAAAATCCCTTAATCAGGTAGTCTCTAACAGAACTAATAAGTTCATTATTGTATGAAATTCTGTAAATCCTTTAACACCATTAATGCCATATAGGTAGGATTAAATCTCTTAACCAAGTAGTCCTAAAAAGACTAAAGATACACTTAACAATGTATCAGTCACTCCTAATTAGGTGAGTCACTTAGAAGGTGACATATTGTATCCCTAACAAGATTTTTTATTATTTACAGTAAAGAGTTGTGGATGCCATCCCCACCATAGTTTTTCCCTCTGACCAAGGGTTTCTATGTAACCAAAATATGTGTTATGGATGTGTGGATCTGATTTGGAATTATTGTATTTAGTTTATGATTTTAAGTTACAATATATCAGTTATACTGTGGACACTGTCGGTTAGTGTTATTATCAATTGATGGTTAATTGTTTGAAGTGAAAAATTAATAGAAGTTTGTTAATACTGATTCAACCCCTCCTCTCAGTACCTAATTTTTCCAATTAACAATTGGTATCAAAGCTTAGTTCTCTAGAGGAAATTTTAACATCTTGAGAGTAGATCTTGGAATATGGAAAGGTGTAAGAGAGAGAAGCAAATGGAAGAAGGACTAGACAAAGCCTTGGAACAAGTTTAAGATCTAAAGAATTAATTGAGACACTCTTTCGCCAAAAGAAATGAACTGTCAGAAAATTTATAGATAACACTGGATAGCATTGAAGAACTATCAAAAAAGAGTACAAATACTGAAGAAGTTGATGCAATAGTTGAAGAATTGATGGAAAGGAACACTTTTATAGAAGATGATCTGACTAAAGCCCAAAAGGAACTTGAAATTCAAGCCCTAAGAATGACTAAAGTATTGGAAAAGATGTGAAAAACAAAAGATGCCCAAAAAGAACTTGAAACTCGAAAAGAAAATCTTGAAAAATATATGAGAGACAAGGATTTCATTATTCAGAGGTTACAAGATGAGAACAACACACTAAATAAATTTTTGAGCACTACAAGTGAAGAAAATAAATAGATACTTATCGAGAATAAAAATATGAGAAAGGATGTTGTAGACTTGAAGAACAATCTGAAAGTTGAGAAAGAGGTTAGTGAAAAAAATCACTAATTTTTAGCAAAGCATGCGGAAGGTGGATGAACAATTGAAAAACTCAAAAAGAATGAGAGATAAACCCGCATAGGTTATATTGGTGACTACAAATTTGAAATCATTGAATCATCAATATCGGTAACTGAGAATCAATCACAAGAGCCAAAGGATCCTATTAGTACACATGGTGAGAAACCTACATGCTACAACTGTGGAAAGTTTGGTCACACATCAAATGTTTATAGAAGAAGATCAGTCAAAGGTACACACTTTCATGAAAATTTCTATAATTGCAATAATTTTGGACATCAGGAAAAATAATGGAAATCAAGACCTAATAGCACATCATTAGAAGGAAGCTTTGCATGTTAATGTTACACATGCATTAAATATGGACATAGATATGAACACTGTAGAATGATAAATCCAAGAAGAAATTATGGACCATGGAGATCAACTAGAATGGTATGTTGTATTTGTCATAAGTATGGACATATATCATAAAACTGTTGGTATTGGCAAGACAGAAATAACCGACAAGTCATAGATGAAGATAACAAAGGAAAAGCAACAGTGAATCAAGATCAAGTGAATAATGACATGAAGTAGGTATGGGTAAAGAAGGAAGCTGATGCAACAATAGTGGAAGCCCCTATGTCTAATGACATAGGGAATTATCATCAAACTAAGCAAGTAAGTTTTCCTTAGGGACCTAAAATAAATTGTTAAATCTATTTGTCCACTTATGAAAGGTTATGATTGAATCTTATATCAGCATGAAAAGATGTAGTAGAAGTAATACTGAATTAGCTAGTAGTATATATTATTACTTTATCATTTTGAATTCATATAGTTATTGATGGAAATATTAGTTATCAGAGAAAAGGAATGACTATCAGAAGAAAAATTATTGTTGAGAGCATTATTACCATAATAGTCGTTAGAGCACTTTTTAGTTAATACATACATGTCAATGCTATTCATTTACTACCCTACTTTTCTAAAGCAATCATTTGAGCAGTATCCAAAGAGCCTAGAGAAATATATTGCAAAGAATTATAATTGATAAATATTGCAGAAGTGATCTAGAGTATTTTTGTGCCCTAGCTAACAGAGTTACAGGAAAGCCCTAACAGAAGTCTTAGCGGTCATTGGAATTTTTTAAGAATAGTTTGCAGAACATGATGGAAGAAAAAATTGAAAACCTAGTAGTTGTGAGTATCAATAATGATCCTGTTAGAATAACTAAGAGGGGGGAGGGGGAGGGGGTGAATCAGTGGCCTAAAAAATATTCCAATAAATTAACCCAAAAACTTAGTACCACAATTATAAACCTTTAGTTATCTTCAGTCCTACAAGATGTATGCCTTGTAATTATCTTATCAAACAAATACTACTCAGAGTTCACTGTTAAACCTTATTCTTTATCTTTATTGATTAGAAGTCTATCATTTACTGAAATGCAGTAAATAACTTAGTGTTTACCGATCAATCCTATTTTAATAATGTGTAAAGAAAAACATTAAAGCAGTGACTCATAAACACATTTGACACATGGATTTTTAACATGGAAATCTTGTTAAGGGAAAAACCACTTGGGACTGGTAACCAAAAATTTTCACTCTTCTGAAGTGAGCTCATTTAAGAGCCAACCCTGTTAAGGGTTACAAACACACTGTTAACTGCGACCTTGTTAGAGGATTTATCACTAATAGTTAATCACTTGATATCTGGAATTTCACTATGCTATCTTCATGAATTAACCTTTTGATACTCCTTGGGATGTATCTCAATATATAAAGTATTGTTAGATCCTTCTCAGTTAAGAGACTTTCTAAATAATTGGTTAAACTAAAATAGTATATGATTTGTTCATATAAACAACTTAATCTTGCAGATGTTCATATCTATTGTAATCTCATAATACCTTTCTGATCAATGTTTCTATTCAATACCTTTACTCCACTTCTTTCTTCTCGGTGATTCTATTCTTCTTTGTTTCTCGGTGTCTATAGAAATCTTTAGCTCTATTATTTAGCTTGATTGATCAAGACTGTATGAAGTATTTCTTCACTAGTATTCTCTTCAACATCCTCTTCTCTATTCACCCCTTAATTCACAATGAATTAGATTTTCTCTTTATAGACATGATTTAACCATTTCTAAGTCCTTTACTTTCTTGTTCTTGGTGTGATCTGCAATTCTCACCTTTATTACTTTAAAGATTTACTTTAGTTTTTATCCCATAGATTTCTTTTAGACAACTGGAATAAAATAGATTTAAAACTCTCTCTTATCTTTGGCTTTTAAATTTTCAATGAAAATAATATAAATAACCATTTAACTCCATCTTCAGCTCTTTCCAGATAAGTCTTTTTCCATTTCTAAACTTTAGTTATTTTTAGTGTTTTAACTCCTTGTTAGCTCCGGTCTAGACTTCAGTTGTCCTCAGAAATTTCTGTCCGTCGGGGTTGTCCTGCCATCGGGTAACATTGTGGTTCTGCTCGTTGATAATTGTTTCTTGGGTATCACTGTGAATTTCCTCTTGGGGTTCTCTATCCGTCGGGGTGCATTGACCATCAGTGTTTGTTTTTACTTTGGTGAATACTAAAATTTTATGCATTGCTGATAGCATAACCTTTATCTATCTAGTTATTTGAAGTCTTTGACACTATGTATATAACCAATCATATTATATCAAGTTGAAATCAATGAGAATACAATACATTAACTGATTTAATGTCTTGCATTAACTTTCTACAGCTTGGTGATCATCAACTTAACATCTTCAAATATTCGATCAGTTATAGTTCATCAACCTCTCCCTTTGGCATTGATGGAAACACACTACATTACTACTAATACAATATGAAATATATCAATTGTAGTTCATCAATCTACCAAACTTATTGTTCTATAACCAATACAAATATTTGTCTCTTAGTAAGCTCATATAGCTTAGATTTGGTTCTTGCAAAATACTTTTTTTAATCTTTATTCCCTTCACTGGATAAATGTAGCAACTTTTGATTCTATCTCTCCCTGTGTTGTAGAGTCTCTTCTTTTGATGTTGTCTCTTCCTTTACCTGTTCCTCTCCTTGATCATCTCTTTTTCCTTTGACAACAATAGATATACTCTCTCCCTTAGGTCATCTTTCCCTTAGGATATCTTCTCTCCCTTTGATGGAGATTTCATATGTATATATAGTCTCTCTCCTTTGGATCTTCTCAGGATACTCTCTCCCTTTGACAACAATGCCAAAGTATATCCTTCCTACTTTTTATAATATACTCCTTGAATTTCCCTATTCATCAGAAAACCAATGACTCTGGTGTTTGGTGTAGATATGTACTGACCCATTCTTCATTTTCAAGTGCAGTATTAACAGATTTAGGCTCAAAATCACAAATAAAACATCTAGTGTTCAGTGAATTACTTCTTGTTCTCATTCTAGCCTTCTTATCTCCTATGATCTGATTCTGTGGATGATGTCTTTTGAAATAGTTGGCAAGTATCGATTCAGCTCTTTATTCATCATTATGATCATCATCTTGACCTTCATTCTGATCTCCATCGCTTAGAACATCATTTAGAGCAATTTGCTAATTTTCGGTATTTGCACCTTGATGCTCGGGTGCAATGTTCTGTTTCTCGGGAGCAACACACTATTGCTCGGGAAGAGTGTCAGTTTCTTCATTGTAAATAAACCTTTTGTAGTCTTCTATTTCTTTTATGCTTTCCTCATCATTTTTCTCTGCATATTCATCTATTCTAACATTTGCACTTTTAATGATTTTGTTAGAGGACTTGTTAAGACATTTATAAGCCTTGCTTTTGGTGGAATACCCTAGAAATATTCCTTCATCACTTTTGGAGTCTATCTTTCCATTTCTATCATCTTTCAAAATATAACACTGACTTCCAAAAATTCTGAAGTAACTTACATTGGGTCTGTAACCATACCATAGCTCATAGGGTGTCTTTTTGGTGTCTTTCTTCAATTTAACTCTGTTTAATGTGTAGACAATAGTATTGACAGCTTCCCTCCAGAATTTTTGATTGATGCTTTTCTCAATCATCAGTGTTCTTGCACAATCAAAAATGGATCTATTTCTTCTTTCAGCAATCTCATTTTTTGTGTGGTGTTCTTGGTGCAGAAACCTGTCTTGTAATTCCATGCTCATTGCAAAAGTTAGTGAATTCATCATAAATAAATTCTCCTCCTCTATATGATATTAATCATTTCAATTCCTTACCACTTTGTTTTTCTACCATAGCTTTATACCATTTAAACATCTTGAATGATTCTGATTTTTCCTTTAAGAACATAACTGTCATCATTCTAGAGTAATCATCAACAAAGAGAATGAAATATCTATCACCATAGTAACTCTTTGTTCTCATGGGTCCACATAGATTAGTATGGACTAATTATAGAATAACATTAGATATATGGGTTTTAATCTTGAAACTAGACCGTCATTTTACCTTTTTGACAATTCTTAGACATGATATGCTTGGTCTTTTACATGCTCGGTAAGCCTCTTACTTTCATTTTATTTCTTATTTTAATCATGTTGTCAAAATTCACATGACATAATATTTTATGCCACAACCATATGTCTTCATTTCTATCCATTAAAAAAGTGGTGTTTATATCATCAAGATAGAACAGGTTACCTTTTGTCTATTCACCAGTTTCGATCAACCTTCCTGATTCATTAAAGATCTTTGCCTTTCTGTTCTCAAATTCAACTCGGTGACCTATGTTATTTAGCTATGAAAAAATCAATAGATTATAGTTAAGCCCTTTTACCCAGTATGCATTTTCACATTTGGTTAGTTTATTCAACATTATGGTTCCTTTACCTTCAACTAGACAAGGTGAGTCATTACCCATTCTTGTTGATCCACCATTGTAATACTCAAAAGTTTTAAACTTTTCTTTATCACTGGTCATGTGGTGAGTGCAGCCATTATCTATAATCTAGACATCATTCTTACTAAACTTAGATATGAGTGCAGTCTCTACATACCTTTCCTCTTTGTCTAAATCATCCTTCATGGCCAAAAATACCATCTCAATGTCTTCATTAGATTCGGTGTTAGTATCTCCAGCTTTGTTCTCAGTCAGGTAACAAGATTTCTTCCCTTTGTCCTTGTAGTCTTAGGTATCTCTTCTATCATATTGTCAGTTGCTTCGGTAATCTTTGTTATCACTTCTGTCAAACTTATTTTCATATGATCTGTCATTACTTCTATCATCTTTTCTTTTGTTAGGACATCTAGCAGCAAAGTGTCCAATCTCTTTACAATTAAAAAAAACCAATGGTAATTTACCTTTGTATCTACCTTTACCTCTCTGCAATTTTCTAGCCATTAGTTCTTTAATCTCATTAAGTTCTTGGTCATCACTATCACTTTCACTATCATTTCTCATAGTGTGCTTGTGACTTGACTTACTTATTTTCAAAGAAGATTTGAATGTAGACTCAAGAGATGGTAAGCCACTGCTATCAAAGTTAATCATCTCAAATGAAATAAGTCTACCAACCAAACTCTCTAGAGTGACATTATTTTTTGCTACTGCTCTCATTTCTTGTATATCAGATACTCTAATAGCATATACAGGTAGTAAGGTTCTTAGGATTCTACTTACCACTATTTCTTCTTCAAGTACACCTCTAACTCCTTGGATAGCATTGACTATGTCTTTTATTCTGCAGCTGTACTGAGTGATATTTTCTCCTTCTCTCATTCTTAGGTCATCAAATTTACCTCTTAGGATTTCTACCTTATCTCTTAGTACATTAGTATCTCCTACATGTACTAGCTTCAATTTGTCCCACATTTGCTTTGCATAGGTGTAGGTTTTGACATCTTAAAATTCAGCATCGGAGAGTGAGGAAGAAAGTTCTATCACCATAGAATTATGCTCATGCTTTTATCTTAATTGATCAAGTGTGTGAGATCTTGTAGGAAACATATATTTAGTATCCAAGTATTGAGTAACATCATTTCCAATACCTAATAGGTGGAGTCTTATCCTGCTTTGCCATGATGCAAAGTTGTCCTTGTTTAACTTAGGCACATCCCATTTTCTCATCTTGTGATCTTTTTCTTAGTTCTTGAAACCTTCCTTCTAAGCACACAAAGCTTGATACCAATTGTTAGAATAACTAAGAGGGGAGGGGGGTGAATCAGTGGCCTCAAAAATATTCCAATAAATTAACCCAAAATCTTAGTACCACAATTATAATCCTCTAGTTATCTTCAGTCCTACAAGATGTATGCCTTGAAATTATCTTATTAAATAACTACTACTCGAAGTTCACTGTTAAACCTTATTCTTTATCTTTACCGATTAGCAGTATATCATTTACCGAAATGGAGTAAATAACTTAGTGTTTATCGATCAATCTTGTTTTAGTAATGTGTAAAGAAAAAATTTAAAGCAATGAATCATAAACACATTTGACACATGGATTTTTAATGTGGAAACCCTGTTAAGGGAAAAACCACTTGGGAAGGGTAACCCAAAATTTTCACTCTTCTAAAGTGAGCTCGGTGAAGAGCCAACCCTGTTAAAGGTTTCAAACACACTGTTGAGTGCGACCTTGTTAGAGGATTTATCACTAACAGTTAATCACTTGATATATGGAATTTCACTATGATATCTTCATGAATTAACCTTTTGATACTCCTTGGGATGTATCTCAATATATAAAGGATTGCTAGATCCTACTCGGTTCAGAGACTTTCTGAATCAATGGTTAAACTAAAATAGTATATGATTTTTTCATATAAACATTTTAATCTTGCAGATGTTTAAATCTATTATAAGCTCATAATACCTTTCTGATAAATGTTTCTATAAAATACCTTTTCTCCACTTCTTTTTTCTCAGTGATGCTGTGCTTCTCTATTGCTCAATGTCTGCAAAAATCTTTAGATTTGTTCTTTAGCTTGATTGATCAGGAATGTATCAAGTCTTTTTTCACCAGTATTCTCTTCAACATCCTCTTCTCTATTTACCCCTTAATTCACAATGATTTAGATTGTCTCTTTATAGTTATGATTTCACCATTTCTAAGTCCTTGACTTTCTTGTTCTTGGCGTGATCCACAATTCTCGCCTTTCTTTCTTTAAATCTTTACTTCAGTTTTTATCTTGTAAATTTATTTTAGACAACTGGAATAAAACAACTTTAAAACTCTCTCTTATCTCTGGATTTTAACCTGTCGATGAAAACAATGTAAACAACCAGTTAACTCCATCTTTACCTCTTACCAACTAAGTCTTTTTTCATTTATGAACTTCAGTTCTTTTCGGTGTTTTAAATCCTTGTTAGCTTCAAGCATTTCTATCCATCGAGGTTGTGTGTCCGTTGGGTAACATTGTGGTTTTTCTCGTCAGTAATGCTTTCTCAGGTTTCTTTCTCAGGTATCACTTTGACTTTCCTCTTGGGGTTTGTTGTTCCCTTTTCTAGCTGACATAAAAATACTCCTCAGAAGGTTCACTCTATTTATCCCTGACACTGACCAAGCATAGAGTAGGACAACAGTAACAAGGTTTTGAAACCTCCTACACTTTGAGCTCCACAAACTCGGGTGGGAGTACCCTTGAAAACTTAGAATAATGAAATCACTAAATTATTCTAGTTTGCTATTTGGTGGAATTACAGGGAATGATCACTGTAACTTTTACTAAAATAGACCAAACTGAAAGTAAAGATTGATTTTAATGATGATAGTCATTTAATTGAACAAAAATAGACCAGTGCTCAATCTTAGGGC
>MU223423.1:4039978-4061021 GCA_018584345.1 Thuja plicata
AACAAAAATAGACCAGTGCTCAATCTTAGGGCATGGAGTCATCTGTGAATAATTTTAACCAGCATGATTAAAGACTAAACTTAAGGCAATTACAGGATCTGACACAAACATAGATATACCTTATATACCTACCTCAGTACATTTAGCCAGATTAATCCATCAGATTCATTTGCTACCCTGAAATTTGTTGAAATATCTCTAAGGTATATTCTCTCCTTGAAATAACCCTAGAAGTATTTCATAATCTTTATTACAGATATATAAATTGAAAATGCTCCTAGAACATTCAATTTAGACAAAATTCAGAATGCTAAAATGAAGACAGAAAATCCAATAAATGTTTCAGAAACTGTGAACTAGATTTTATTCAAAGGTCATCATCAGTTACTACATTCAACAAAAATTTCTCCAGAAAGACCAGATATATTGGTTCTCAAACCAAGATTTACAATTGACTTAGTATTATTTTCGGACAGAAAAATGACCATCTCCTTCCCAGTAGTCTTGGAAATCTTTTTATAGCATAAGGATGTAGCAAACTACCATCATACTGGGAAGGATTACACAACCGCTGGCAACAACTTTGCAACAAAATTTTGCAACCGAACATAGGTGGCAGCTAATTTACAAGGTTTATCTTTTTTGGCTTAACCATATTCATCCTTTAAGCTTCGCCTCCCATCTATTCACTTTTTTGATGGTGAGCCAATCAAAAGGAAACATCTTCTACCCACCTAGCATCCATGGCAGTTCTGGCCTCAGACACAAATTTTTCCATGTCTCTTTCTGTCCTGCACCATTTTGTGCTCTATTTTCTGTTTCTTCTTTGGTGGCTCTTTAGCTGAAGTAGGGAAATTTGAATAGGAGACCCTTTAGATTATGCATCGTCAGCACTGAAAATAGCCAACACATTGCATTTTATTCATTTTTGAAAGACCCTTGCGAGTGAGCGACGCACCCCTATTATTCAACTGGTCGCATACTCGCCATCCATCATCGCTCCACTTTTCACCTTCTGCGAGTGAGCGATGACCTAGGTCTTGAACCTCACCTTATGTCTGTCACATACTCGCTGTCCTTTTATGTTTTTCTTTTGGTTTCATGTGAGTGAGCGATGATTTCTTTTTTAACTCGTCGCACCCTTGCGAGTTGATTTATGATGTCACCTGAGTCTGGGCGACTGAGCGACCACGCCTCTTATCTTTCAACTTATTCCCTAATCGCACACTCGTTGGTTGTTCAAACTTAACTTTTGGATCTGAGCGGGTCAGTGACAATTCATTTCTTTATTGCATACTCTGTTTGGTCGCTCACTTGCGCCACTTAATATTCTAGCTTTCACCTTATGCGCGAGTGAGCGATGGCAGCTGTTCTTTTCTCAGTCACAAACTCGTGAGATTGAAAATTTTACTCTGTCATTGACTGTGAGTGCGTGACTGTGTCTTTTCTTTCCTTAGTCACCTACTCGTGAGCTCTTTTCCTTTCATCTTCATTGACTGGCGAATGAGTGATGTCTTTCCTCTTTTGGCTTGTCACACACTCGCGAGCTCTTTTCTGATCGCCTCAAAGCATCAACGAGTGAGCAAGGCGTTGAATGATTTCCTTTGTTGCTTGGTCACAGACTGCTATGGATCTTGAAAATGACTTGTGCGACTGAGTGATGAGTCTTCACTTTAGTATTTCATGCCTTCGTCTCGCACGCGCACTGCAAAATACAACTGGATTAAAACCTAAGCGAGTGGGAAACCTACAGGACAGGACCTTGTCGTGCACTCGCAGACTTATGACATTGACATTTTAACTTGATGCGGGTACGTGACTGCTATAAGTTTAAACAGGAATCGCTCGGTCACGGAGCATGAGGTAGATAACATAACATTACAGTGACTGCGTGACACACATAATTTTAACCCGTCGCTGACTCGCTTAACTTATAGCTCAACCTTTATGAGACATCACGACTGCGCGATTCTCCCTTTAAAACACTGAACCCGCTCAATCATACACGGAACAAAGCTAGACATAGGCTGATCGTGATTGCACGATTTTCTTCATTGACAGCTCGTCGCCTACTCGCACGACTTAAAAACATTGTGAAAAGACCGACGCGACAGAGCGAGCAGACTAAAACATGACTTCAAAAAGGAATTTGACCTCTTTCACGCGGCAAGGCACAGGATTTGAAACCAAGAAAGCCCAGGAAAAGAAAAAGACCAAGAAATTCAAATTTTTACCAAGGCAGTGCTAACAGGGTTCTCTACCCATCAGGGTGCACTGACCATCGATGTTTATTGTCACTTTGCTGAATACTAAACTTTTATGCATTACTGATAGCATAACCTTTATCTATCTGGTTCTTTGAAGTCTTTCAACACTATGAATATAACCAATCAGATTATATCAAGTTGAAATCAATGAAAATACAATACATGAACTAATTTAATGTCTTGCATTAACTTTCTATAGCTTAGTGATCATCAACTTAACATCTTCAAACATTCAATCAGTTATATTTCATCAGAGACAACCCATGAGTTTAAGTTGTGCTCCCTGAAGGAAGCATAAAAGGATACCAACAAAGCTCTATCATCATTATCAATGAGGGAAATGTTGATTGAAGATATTAGAGCATTTATTCATAGTATAATTGTTGAGTTGGGTGATGCAGAAATCAAAAAGGTATATTTTGATGAACTATGTGAAAATAATGTATTGAAGGATGAGTACAAGCATCTAAAATTGAAAGGATTAAAACACATGGTGTTCATGCCTAAATTTTTCAATGAGGAATGGATTAGATATGTTTTAAGTCGAGTGCATGATGAATTTTTGTGGTTAGATGAGGATAGACCAGTCAGGATAACAAAAGACCTAATTCATATGATCATCTATTTACCGAAAGAAGGTAAAGAATGTACCCTATGAGTAAGAAACATGGAAGAGATGGGGGAAATAATTGAAACATCTAAGGAAAAATGTGCAATGAGAGTTGACAAAGTTAAGGACTTGGAAACACGATTTGCAAAAATGATTATCGGTTAGAAATTCTATCAATCTAGTCGACCAAACAACATACTAGGTAGTATTGTGTATGCCCTACGAGATAGTAAAATTGGGAAATAATTATGACTTATCAGAAATGGTGTGGAACTAACTATTTTCCAATATGAAGAGATTGAAGAAAGATCACAAGCAAGAGGTTAAATTCAAATCATTACTTATTTTTTTGTATTTATATGTAAAAAATTTCTTTCCTGGTATAGGTGAAGTAAATTGGAGCACTGATAGACCAATGATTTACCAAATCAATGATTATATTGAACAAATAGGAGGTTAATTCAATAATATCATGTGGGGATACTTCAAGGAACTTCAAATCAAAATGAAAGAATGTTATCATATACCTCCATTGGTAGTAGAGAATTATAGTGATTCTATTTATTTTCTAGTAGATGCTGACACTTGAAGAATCCAACCAGTGGAACCAAGAACATCTTGGGTCCCAACATTTGGTTGCAAAGTTAACAGATTTGGTACATATTAGAAAGCCTACAAAATAATTACATTAGATATCAAGAAGCCAAAAATTATGAAGAAGAAAGAACATATGTTGAAGAAGTTAACATACAAATATGGAAGCGATGAAGGTGAGATTAGTACATAGACATAAAGAATAGAGGAGAAACAAGTGAAGTCTCTAGAGATCCCTACCACACCAGTCACAAGGAAAAGGATGAAGCATGGAGATAAACCTACACAAGCATAGGCCCTACTGGAAAATTAGGAGATTGATATTAGTGAAGAATAAAATGAGATTGAGGTAATACCAAAAAGGAAAAAGCCTACAAAGAGGAAACCTCAAGTACAGGAGAGGAGAACAACCAGAAGTCGGATAAAGATACACCCTACCACATTAAAGAAAAAAGATAAAAATGATGAGGATACAAAATTGGAGAAGGAAATAATGACATGGGGAAAGAGATCAGGATGAAATAAAATTAGATTTCCTACCAACCCTGTAGAAATGGCCAGATATATTACAAATACAGGATTAGTTGGGAGAATCAATCCGACTGCATTTACTAGATTTTTAGAGGATGATAAGAAATTGATTGAAGATGCCATTGTTCAACATTTTCTGAAGTATACAAATATCTTGGAGATGTAAAGGATAATGTTACCAAAGAAATATATGAGAACGTATTGATCAGATGGGATATATCGTATCATAGAGTTGAGGAACTCATAACACAAATAATGAAGAAATTTCTACCAAAGCTATCAGAGAATGATATAGAAGTGTACATGGAGAATTACAAGAAATAATTTAGGACAAAGACATTGACAGTTTTAGTTCTATCCAATGGTGAGTCAACACTAGAGTAGGACATCACTGGATTATGGAAGAAAATATTAACTGAAGAATAGAATCAACCCTATTCAGAGGCAGGTACTTCAAATATTGATGATATAATTATTATTAGTGAGATAATCAATAATGTATTAGATGTAACTGATATACCAGTGCACATAAATATAATTACTGTAGAGGATTCTACTAAAGAACCTGAGAAACCATCGAAACAATGGGAAGTATTAGCACAAGTTATAATGAAAAAGAAGATGAAAAGGTTACTATAGAGAATACTACAAAACATTAACAAGGTTAGGAATAGGTCATTGTGCAAGAAATGCAACAACCAATTTTACCATATCAACTATTAAAGAGTACATAAGAGATCCTACAAGAGATGGAAAAGTAGGATGAAGTCTTAAGTGGATAGGAACCAACCGCTACCAAGAAGGAGACTAAAAATGAGAAGTAGAAGGAAACAAAAGATACTGGAGATCAAAAACAAGACACTAGTAGAAAACATACACAAGAAGATAAGAGAGATGAAACAAAACATATGGATGAAGAAAATAAAGATGAAGGAGAAGATGATAAAGAAAAAGATAAAGATGAGAAGAAGGATCATAAGGACACTAAAGGTAAGAGGAAACAAGCATTGGAAGAAGAAGAGGAAGATGAAAACATAGATGATGATAATCCCAAGTTTGAGATACTCAAAAAGGATATGAGAAAACTCAAGAACAAAAAAGACAAAGAAGAGTATGCAAGAGTTTTGGACAAGAAAGCCAAGTTGGATAAGGAGAAGGAAAAGAAGAAAAACAAGAATTTTTTGACAAACACACTACATGTATTTGAAGATCTAATGTCAGATGTAGTTCTAGATGAAGAAGACTCATTAGTTTATTAGTTGAAATCCTACATAGATGAAATAAAATAATTAGGTAAGGATTTGGAGGATAGACTTACTGGTAATGTGATAAAGAAACTTGAAGATAATATTGTGCAACAATTATTAACAAATATTGTAGTTTTGAAAGTTGAGTTATCAAAGGTAATAGACATATTACAAGAAATTATGACCAAAGCTACAAAAATATACACCATATTGTGTAATTTTGCATATTTTACAGGAGATATCGATGATAAGATTAAAGATAATCAATAAGAGTTAGTAGCTCATATCGATAATCTACAGCCAACAACAAATTTTATGCATCATTCAGTGAAAGTAAGGGAGAATATTTCCAAAGGTCAAGAGTTAACAACAGAGCGAGAAAACCTACACATGCGGATTTGGAATTCCAAAGTATCATTACACCACACATTGATATAATTTAGGAAAATGTTACAATAGAAGAGAAAATAGTGCAAACACCAGAGTCAAGTGTCATGGATAGTCTAGAAGCACTCGCTTCAGAATTAAATGAACATATGATTGGTTTGAAGGAATTGCAAGATTCATGGGAAACAATTTTGAATAAAATAGGAGACATGTACAAGATTATCATGGAAAAACTATAAGCACCTGCATAGTGTTATGCCACTTGCAAATATCATGTGGGAGTAGTAGTAATAACAAAAAGGAGAAGTAGAAAACAAAAGAAGTAGAAGAAAGGGGAAGTAGTAGATATAATAAGTATATTGGTATAGTATAGGACATATGACATATGAAATATGACAAAGTTTTTGCCATCAATGCCAAAGGGAAAGATTGTTGGAAATCATTGAGAAGATTGTGAGAAATAATTGACATTATGTTAAGTTTTGTCATTGATGTAAAACATAGAAGTAATTACTATCAAAATTAATAATCAGAAAGATGGAAGAGTTATTAGAGTATAGAGGTCAACTATCTGAAGCCGACCACTATTGGTCGCATGGAAAATCATGATGCAACTGACAAGAAGAAAAAAAGAAAAATGGTTTATAGGAAGATTCAGATTAAGTTTTTTATCAACCCTAAGATCAAACGTAAGGAATAAAGGATAGAAGAAGGAGATTTAAAGATAAAAGGATTAAGGAATAGATTAGATATATTTTTTGAAGAGAAGAAGTCATAAGGATGGTTTTGAGAAAAGAAGCAAATTGAAAGAAAAGAAGAACAGAGAACAAAGATTGTAAGCTTAAGGGATCTGAATAGCTTTAGAAGGAAGCATATATAGGTCATTACTATCTTGTAAAGAATCCTAATAGTTTCTACAAGGTATTATAAAATCCCTTAATTGGTTAGTCTCTAATAGTACTGATAAGTTCATTATTGTATGCACTGTGGTAAATCCTTTAACATGGTGAATTTCATATAGGCAAGATTAAATCTTTTGACAAAGTAGTCATAACAAGACTAAAGATACACTTAGAAATGTATCAATCACTCCTAATCGAGTGGGCCTCTAAGAAGGTGACATATTGTATCCCTAACAGGAAAAACTTTTTATTTGCAGTGAAGAGTTGTGGGTGTCATCCCCACTGCAATTTTTCCCTCTGACCAAGGGTTTTTGTGTAACCAAAATTTGTGTGTTATGGATGTGTGAATCTGATTTGGCATTACTTTATTTAGTTTATGTTTTTAAGTTACAACATATCAGCTATACTATGGACACTACCAGTTAATGTTATTATTGGTTGATGGTTAATTTTTTGAAGTGCAAAAGTAGTAGAAGTTTGTTAATATTGATTCACCCCCCTCTTAGTACCTAATCTTTCCAATTAACAGAGAAACCAAATGCATCTTTTTTGATAATTCAAGAAACTAACACACGATCTAATTTTTGGGATGTTAATGACCTTATTTAGAAATGGAATAATTTGGAGGCTAGGGAAAATTAGTTGTATAAGACCCATGATAGCCATGATGATTAATTGGATGAGTGGGACTATTAGTCAAAGTTTGTAACAAGTAGAATTTGGTATACAATTAAGAAAATGAGTTGGAAATTGATCAAATAAATATTCATATCAGTCTATATGCATCTAGTAATCATTCATATCAACATTTCATTAGTCAAGAAGGTAAAGTAGAAGGCGAGTTAAGTCATGATAAATGTGCTTATTTTTATGAAAATGGGACTAATATTGTGTTGCAACAAGAGATGTGTGATGAAAACTGAATGGGGGAGATACAAGAGGTCCAACAAGATGATCAAAATGTTGTCCTAGAGTCTACACCACTCACACATAACCAATAATTGGAAACAAGGGAGTATTTCATGATTCCTTTATTGTTGATCTTATGTATTCAAGTGAATTATCTAGGAAAAATATTTATTAATGATATTTTAGTGGTTCTAACCTTGTTAATGATGATGTTCACCCTGATTCTAATGATGTTGATGATTATTTTTAGGAAATTTTTGAATAAAATAACTCATCTCATGAGGAAGAGTATTCTTAAGCCTTACCAATCAACAAATAATAATGCTTCACACCTCTATCAATCGATGAGATACACAAAGTACTCGATTTTGTATAAAATTTGAGTAAATAAATGTTAATTCATGGGTATTCCATGCACATATAAGACCATTTAGTGGCCAATTCATGTAGAGTTCAACTATTTGATCTACACCTAGTAGTAATTTTTCCCAACTCCATGCTATCTTGGGAGATTGCCTTAGAAGGTAAGGTCAATTTTGAGCATGTTTCTTTGAGATTTGCGGAAGATAATAATTTTAAATCGATGATATTAATAATTATTACAATTCA
Source organism: Thuja plicata (assembly GCA_018584345.1). Classification (NCBI taxonomy): domain Eukaryota; kingdom Viridiplantae; phylum Streptophyta; class Pinopsida; order Cupressales; family Cupressaceae; genus Thuja; species Thuja plicata. The sequence continues at coordinate 4,048,035 of MU223423.1, forward strand.
AAAATAATGTTTACTAATTAAATTGTTTGTCCTAATGAGGTTAAACATGAATATTTATTATTTAGGACTAATGAAAATTATAGCAAGGATCAAATTCTTGATGCTTTACCTTTTGAAACTTTCTATAATTATGGATATACTACATCACTAATGAATATTTTTTCTTATGGTATGCATGTACTTGAGGAGAATGGAGCAGTGTACCATGAGTTAAAACACCTGGAAGAAGAAATCATATTGCATGAGTGTACACCCAAAGTTGGGGACTAACTAAATCAAGTTGTATATTTTCATTATCCCTTGAATTTTGGTTTATTTCAGTTTGAATATTATTCTAAGGTTAATAAAAAAATGTTTGTGTATTAATCATGATCATGGAGAGTTTCCACAACTTCTGAATTTATATAATTTGTGCCTAGAATTTAAACAAAACTTGTCTAAATTTTATTTTACTAAGTAAAATATGAGTTTTCATTTCTTAGAATTATATGGAGTGGGATATTACTACTATAGGTGATGAAAATTCAATTAATTATCTTTTTTTTATATTTTTTGTACATAGCTCGAGTTTGGTTTTAATTAGGTAGGTTTTGTAATCACATAAAAATGGTCACCTAAACCCTAGACCCCCAATCACAACAATTAATCAAGAAACCTAATCTTGATAAATTCTAAGTCCTAAATCAAACACGCAATTCCCTAATCTATCAAATTTGAAGTGATCTAACCTAAACCCTAGGTCCTAATCGACCATCTTACTTGATTAATTAATTAATTCTTAAAAATGTAATACATTGGCAAATAAACCTTATCTTAATTATTTAATTAATATTTCTTATATATTAATTAAATAAAATTACAAATTTGTCAATTAAATCCAAAAAGGAATTAAATTAATTAATAAAAACAAATATGCATTTAAAATCATTTAAATTATTAAAAATGCACATGACATCATAAAATCTAGTTAACGAATTATCAAATTGGAAACAATCTAGTTTCACTCAGTTAACTGATTCTCCACTATTTATCATTTTGGAAACAAAGTTGTTAACTGAAAATGGTTTTGGAAGTTTCCAAAAAGACTAAATCTTTCGACCAATCAAATTGCTTGCACATGGATTGTGCTTCCTCAAATTGAATCTGGGCCACTCTTTTATTTCGATCTCCACCGTCGATTTGGGAGAGATTTTCTATAAAAGAGAAGCTTGTTTCCTTCACAAAGATCCCTAATTTTTGCTATCGTTATTATGCAATTTTTATGTTTTAGCATTTTTTTTTGTTTTTCAAGCATTTGTCATTTTGAGAAATTATTTTTAGTTTATTTTTTTAAGCATGCAAACTCATAATTTAGAGCAAATTTGAATTTGGTGTTCTTAAAATGAATCTTTCACTTTTCATTTGGTGCTTTAAAATGAATCTCTAATTAGCTTTGGATTAACCACTAACAACATTTTGCATATCATATAGATTTAATCATTTAGATTTCAAATCCTTCATCTAGAATAGTGTGTAGTCACTGGAATTTACGTTGACCTAAGAGAAAAGTCTATACTCCTATCTACTAGAAGGTAATGGGTCGGTGTTGATTAGTGTAGTTGTTTACTACATTTTGATTTTATTTTTTCTAACCCGCTAATCACGTAAAGACTCATTGAAGTGTGTGTGTGTTTGCAATTGCAAGAATGAGGACCCAAATTCATGAATACATTTATGGTGCCCACCGTGGGACTCAAACCTTCTTTTGAGCCAAAGCTTACCCACATTTCCTTTTGAGGCAAATATGACTCCACCATCGCGTCTGGATCAACATTTTGGTTTGAAACGACTATTAACTTGCCCATACCTGCCTATAGTTGAATCTATGGAAAAAAGATTTGCCCAAATAGGTTGTATGACCTTCTGCATAAAGACCAAGGTGGACTTTGCATGCAGACTGAGGCACGTAGACCAAGGTATAATTTTTAGGAAAAAAATATTTTGGTTTTAACCCCAGCAAACTCTGCTATTATCTAGTTTTTCATTATAATCTACTCATTGCAAATTCTGCTAACCATCAAATCAAATCCCCCAAACACTAAGCCCTTAGCTTTGATTATTACGTTTTAAGCCTTGTATAAAAACAAAGCAAATTTTGCAAACCTGACAAATGTGGGATTAATATCCCTATCCCTCACTACTTCCCCACTCCTCCCCGCAGTTTTCCCTCCATTGCACCACCACTGCAACACCCCTGTACTACTTCTCCCAAATCTCCTCTCCACCTTCCTTACACCACCGCCTTCCCTCCACATTCCCACCACCTCCACCTACCTTCCCCCACTATTTCCCTGCAACTTCTCCCCTCTGCATAGCCCACAAACCTCCATCCCGCATAGTCTCCCTGCTCTCTGCTCTCTCCACAGCCCTAACTTCCTTGACTCTCACCGCCCTCTACCATCCTCCCCAACCCTCCCGCTACCCTCTTCCTACATTTATCCTCCCTCTTTCTTCCCTCCACTTCACCTCCACCCCACAGCACCACCATCCTACCTCCACCCTCTGCGCAGCAACCCCACACTGCTCCCCTGTTGCTCCACTCTGCCACTCCCGGATGCCACCCATCTGCCACCTCCTGCAACCATTCAAACGGGAAAGTGAAAAACTGACACATGACACAAGGCCACATTATATGCTACATCATCCTGCCACATCATCAAACACATAGGCATCTATTCATTTATTCTTTTGCGACATAAAATATTTTTCTATGTTAAAATTGATGACCATCTGACCCTCAACATCTAGGGTTATTGGATTTCTGCAAAAGCCTCCTGACTGTCAAATTTAACCTCCTATTCTGATGATGTCAACAGGGGTTTCAAATTCTTTACCTTCACCATTGAGCATTCAAATTTGTAGCCTATCTTCAAACCATCACATCTCACTCATTTTTGCTCCAAATTGAGTGCAATTTATTTTGATTTGGTGTAGAATTTAATAAATATTTTTGGGTTGAGACTAGTTTCTGGTTTTGATCCACAAATTTATCAAAAATCGTAGGTTTGCATCACTATACTTGTCCAATCCTCTATTATGCAGCTTTCAGAGCCTTGTACGGGCTCATACGGTAATAATTTTAGCGCAATTTGTTTTGAAAGTGCATGATTTTTAATCTAATTTCTAAATATGCAATTAGTTTTCTAATTTTCTAATTTTTCTAATGTTGACCAATCTTTCTCTTTGTTGTTCTTGAGCTTATCTTTTTATTACAACCTAATAGTGGTTTGCAGGATGTTGTAAATGAAGAAAAAATCATAAACTACTAATGAGTTTGATGCAGGACGCTTGTCGAAGACTTTGTGTATCTAAAGTGTGTCTTCCAAAACTATCATGTTTGTGTTTTGTAATTAAATAATACTTCAGATTTGGTTCTTAAAAAGAATCACTTTGCTTGTGTGCAATTTGAAGTGTTCTCTAGATTTGTAATCCAAAAGAATTTCATGAATGTATCCTCTCCCCTCGCCTTCATGGATCTTGGGTGAAAGAGAAATTTATGCAAATCTTTTAGTGTGGCTACCTCCCAAGAGCTTTAAAAGAGCTGGTGAGAGGGATTTCCCAACCGGTGAAAGGATAAAGCCAATCCCTTCCAAACCAGTCTATAAAAAATGTCATTGTGATTAATCTCACAGTGAACAAGTGTCAATTTTTCTATGGCGACAAAAGATCTCCCTTAGTGCCTTCGTGGTGTGTAAAAACCTATAGAAATTAACTTTTGTAGGTTGGGAGGCCTCCTTAATGGGGATAATATGTTGCATGTATAGCCACTTGAATGGATGCCCTGACTAAAAACTTTGTTCTATTGACCAAAAATCCCTCTATCTACAGGTGCGGAAGGTCTGAGACCAACTAAGATGTCCCACATTTTCATGGCTCTTAGTAGAGACAATGGTCCCTTGGGAAGTGATAACCCTTGGGATTTGAAGCTTGGTGTTCCTAAGAAGTGAGTGCACTGTAAGGAGGAACCCCTGCCTCCAAGCTTCTAAGTTTTCCTCTATGAGTAGGCGTGGCTGAACTTCTATTCAAGTGGGAATTCAACACATATTGTCCTGGCTTACCTAGGTTGTGGTGTGTTTGTTCTTTTTACAACAACTATTCTTCTTGATGTGTCTTGCATGAGTGAAACATCAAAACAGACACCAAAACAATAAAAAAAAATCAAAATGATCAACAAACTCAAAATCTGCACTCTTAGGTGTTAAACTGTCAACTCTTGTTTGAATTTCTACATCTACTATCAAAACTCTGAAATCAGTCAAATTGTTGTCCAAGTTGGTATTCTGTCATGAAGGTTCTGTCCGAATTTTCACAAAATTTGTGCTTTCACCAACATCATTCCTAGTTTTTTGTTAACTGCAATCTGTTGATATCCTGACTCACTTGTTGTTTTGAAATATGACTTTGCTGTGCTAGTCCAAGTGACTTGTTATTTTAATCATCTTTGTCTACATTGTCCTTATCCTGAGTTGCGAGAGCAGGTTTGATAACCTTGACCCAAGATTAGATTCGTTGCTTGTCTCTCTTAGTTGGACATTATCTCTTTTTTCTTTTGGTCTTGGACTTAGTCAACACTTTAGACATCACTTCAACACCTATCAATCAATAGATTGATTCATCATACCTCCTCTTCAATCTTCTAAGAAAGCACATCTAGACAATCTTACAATGTCTAATAGCAAATGGGCTAATTTATGGTCCTATTAATGAGAAAGAAGAGATTCTTATGGAAACTTTATCAAAACAACTTCAAACTTTGAAATATGAACTCGATGAATTAAAGGGGGAAAAGGATACACCATCCAACAAATCCTCATTAAGATCAACCTATCCTTTGCTATTTGATCATGATTCTGACATCTCTCCACTTCCTTCCAACATGGAGAAATCTTGGTATGGAAATCCTAACTTTGATCAAGAGAGTGGCTCCAAAGCCCTCAAAGATGATGAAAACACCACGAAGTCTCTCTCCAAAGGGGTTAGTAACCTCATGAAACTAAAACCTTTGGTTAAATGCAAGAGGGACTTCACTCCTTTGTGAAAATCTTATGAATCAACATTGGAAGAACTTCTTGATCATGATCTCATCACATTACCTCAAGTCACATCATGTGGATTTAAATTCTTGAGTACCTATTGTGCATGTAATCAACATAATGAGCATAAAAATTCATCTTGCATGGAGTTGAAAATAAAATCTAAGATCTCATTGATGATGGCATAATCAAAGTGGAAAATCCTAATGATCAATATCAGGAATCCATGTCTAGCAAGATTCACATATCACATTGACATCTTCCACCATTCCTCCGTCTCCTAAAGCTTCACAATCTGCCACACCATCTCTATCAAAGAATGAACCTAATGACGACTATGTCTACCCTTAAGGACTACCTCTGCAAGTATTTCTCATACTTCAAAGATCATAGACCCAAAGTGTCCATGTGCTTCAACGCTTATCATGCCTACTCAAAATGATTTTCCATCAGCATGTCAAGAATCCTTCATGTAGACCAAAACTCCTACCTCATCCTTAGAAGTGGCTCCATGTCAAGAGGGCAATTCACAATGTGAAGAAACAAATATCAGTAATGATCTAGATCAAACCATTATCCAATCCATTCCAACATTTGATGAAGGTCCCATATCCCTAGATTTTGAGGATGACCCTCTCATATCCTTTCATTTCTTCCAAGAAGATATCCCTCCACCTCAAGACCTACATATCTCTCCATATCCCAAGCAAGATCAAGATATCCTTTCCACCATCTCTAATGAACCTATTGAAAATCAAGAGAAATGTACCCTTTCTAAACCATCTAGTGATCCTTGTGAAGATTAGAGCATCCCATCATCCCCTTGTCATATTCTTCCACCTCAAGCAATCATCATTCCTCAAAATCCCTTGCAGAACAATAAATCCCCTCAAGCTTCAGTTTCTCCTATCAAAGCTACTCATGCACCTATTGATATATTGTGAATTCAAAAGAGAAGAGCCTTGGTCATGAATCTCACTCTAAAGATGTTGATATCCCTTCTAAACCTTATCTCCCTCCATTCCAATGTAAGAATCAACCTTCTTTGTCCTCTAAATACATCCTTGGTCCCTTTATTCAAAATCTAAAACCGTCAAACCTTCCATCTATATTGGGTCCTTATATCCCCCCATCCACCATAATTATAACTATTAGTTTGTCATCTGCTTACCCTATCCCCTATCAAGATTAAAAAAGACATGCATCCTTGAATTCTCCCTATCAACCCATCCATATGAACCATCCATATCGGTCCTTTTCATCCACACTCCCCAAGTCTTTTGGAAGCAATTTGGATGTTCAATGAAGAAATCAAAAAATTAGCAAGAATCCACTTACATATGAAGATCACTATGTCCCATCTAATCGACATGTGACTACAAATAAAAAGGAAATAATCAAGAGACCACAAAGGTCCACTAAGAAAAGAATAATATCAACAAAAATATGGGTTCCTAAATCCATCATGGAAGAATTGCGCTCTAAATCATCCAAAAGAAAAGGAAAATCAAAAGTTATGTGGATTCCCAAGTCTCTCCTAAAGGACTTGGATACAAAAATAAAATCAAAAGTTATGTGGATTCTCAAGTCTCTCTTAAAAGGCTTGAACAAAAAGGAAAATTCAGAGTTGGCATCCAAGCTTCCAAAGTCTTCCACTTCATCTCCATCTAAACATATCCCATATTCTAACTTTATTTTGGGTCCTCATGTTCCAAAATCCATTACCTTGAATACTCCACCCTCTTCTCTTCCCATCTTGGGTCACTTTGTACCAAGATCCATATCCACTCATACATCAAAGCCTAAATCTATTCCATCCACTTTTCCTCCATCTTTCCACTACCCTTTAAGAGGTGTTTTAATGTTGATCTTATCACCATTTCCATCTACCTCTACACAAACCTTTCAATACCCTATACAATATCCGACACCTACCTACTACCTATCCATCCCATATCCTTCCATCCCTCTTATCCCATCCCTCACATAAATCCTTTTGTACCATCTCCCTTATCCTCCATTTCATTCCCTATCAACATCTTTGAGCATACTTTTAGCATTCGTGGCCCATGATATCATATATTTCAAAGGAGCACTATCGAAAGAGAAAGAAGCTTAAGTTCCTCCATAAAATCAAAAGTACAAAAAAAAAGAAACAGAAAAGGTGCCTTGGTGAAAACCTAGTAAATAGGCACATTGGTAGAAAAATTAAAGACAAATCAATCCATCCTATGGTGAAAACTATTTCTTGTGGCACCTTGGACAAGTACCATGATGAAAACTTGGAAAACAAGCATCATGTATAATTCCTGCTACTTGCACTCTTCACTTGGGGGAAAGTTCCTTCCATGCCATCTTATCCATCATATCTTACATCTAAATGAGCATCCATGTTCCTTCCGATGATCTTGAAAAGGTTGAGTCTATCCATTTAACACACATGTATGTTGACATTCATTATCCTTTCCATCAGCCCATTCACCTTCTTTCATCCATGGTATCCTATCATGATCTTATTTATCCCAAGCGTATCCTCTATATCTCTAAGCATTCCTTCCATTATCCAAACCATCCACTCATACCCTTCATACCCCCTTATCCCAATTGTGCTATCATAGCTATATCCTATCCAAAATTGACTCCTTGGTCTTGATCAAAATGAAGAATTAAAAATGGAAAAACAAGTTCTTAGAAGTCTCTTGAAATGTTCATTCTTTTGGACTACATTATTTTTATGACATCAGGTCATTATCTTATATCCTATCTAGCATTGCTCCATGAGCCTACATTGCTATATTATTTTTTCCCTAGCTTGGGTAATCTTGAGGAGACTTTCCTTGAGGGTCGCATTCACCCTCTCCATCCATCATTGTTTATTCGCCTCATCCCCATCAAATTTATAATCCATTGGTAATGTCCTCCACCTTGCTAGACATTTGGGGCAAACCAATGTGATCTTTCTTGAGAATGAACACTTTGGTTCTTCTAAAATTGAAACCGATCTAGAGTCATAGTCTGGGGGCAATCAAATCGTCTTTGTCCCGGAAGTATGATTCAAGTTAGTCATCACAATCTGAGTTTTTACTTAGCAGAACAAGTCCCAAACTTGATCGCATCTTGGATTACACTAGAGTCAGTAATCTTGTCATTTCTGAAGGACATCTCACTACTGACACAACAGGTGTTTCTCAACACCCTAATCAAAAGTTTTTTTAACACTATATTTGGACACATCTATGTTTATTAACACACATTGGATACCACAAATGTAAACAATCGATCAATAGAACTCAAACACATCACACTCACAAGCACGACAGTGTTTCACAACACCTCATACATTTACACATCCAAAAACTTTGAAACTAGCTGATGTATGCTGAACTATTTGTATGCGGCCTGTTTTCATTATTTTTTGTTAATCTTTTGTTTGTCTACTACTTGTTGGTGTGGTCCCGATGATCGTACAACGTCAAATAAAATGGGTGTATGTGATAATATCTCCTACATTAAGGCAGAAATTCCTCACATCCCTCAATCTTGTTTACTTGTACGCCAAGTTGAGGTCAGAACTATCTCCTTGATTGTTATTTCTCTGTTTGTTTACACAAGATCACACTCATGGTTATCTTGTCTTTGAATGCCTCGATACTGGTGTACTCTTGCAACATCAACTAGAAATAAAATTTATGACATCTCAGATTTTATGCCCTGATGCTTACGTTAGTTTCTCATATGCTATCTGATGAAAGTCATATTCATATTCTTATGGTTACAATGGCACCAGTAAGGTTTGTATCAACTCCGATGTTCCAAAAACTCTCGATGATGAAAATTTTCAATGCTAAAGGTTCAGTGACTACACCTTAGGTTGCATTCATGTTAGTCTTACATCTGCATCTGCATGGTGTTGAAATCTACATAATATCGATATCTCTCTCCAATGTGAAGGTCTGAGGTTCTTATCTATCAATCTTCCTTTTTCCAAGTGGTCAATTGTGCGTTTATTGACATAAAAATGAGACCCTTGGCTAATTTTACTGTCCTGATTCCATTTTCAGGATTGAAATTGAAATCTAAAATCATTTTACTTGTCATTTTTGATATTTGACTTTTTCAATCAACTTTAGCTGACCACTTACACAATCAGTCTGTTTGAACTCCAAACCAATGCAAATCTCTCATAATTTATTCTAATCAATCCATGTATCATAATTTTTGTAAATCTCAGTCACACAAGACCTCCCATCAAGTACATATTTTTTCTTAACCACTTGGGAGCTATTTCTAATTAGATTAGCTTCTTCTTGCATCATCTTATCAATCAGACTACTTCTCATCACTGGTGTACCTAGCCATATTTTGATTTTGTTCCCGAGGGGGCAGGATCAGGACATCAACATTCTAGTGATCACATCCTTAATCAAAACCCCATTGCTTGGGGCATGTCAGCTTCATCACATCAAATCAAGTTGAGATCATCTTAAATCAAAGGTAACCTAATCAATGGTCTTATACAATGGTGAATACACTCGAAACCAGACAAGACCGGTCTTATACAAGATATTCATTATTGAAACCAGATACATTGATCAAATTGGCTTCATTTCTTCAAATCAAGTCAATTTGCTTGCTAATAAAATCTCTTAACGGTAATCAGCTTCATCACTTCAAATCAAACTGGTTATTCATTCAAATGAATCAAAAGGTTTAAGAGTTCCTGATAGATGTTCATTTTCATCACTTCAAATCAAACTGAGCATTCTAGTTTATATCTTTTGATCGATCTTCGTCCAACCAATCTCAAAGTTGGACTTCTTCAAAAGAATGGTTTCATTGCTTCAAATCAAATTGTTTTGGGTCTTCTTACTAATAGGTCTTTAAATCAATGCGCTGATCACACATCAATACAAAGAGGGGAAAATGTAATCACATAAAAATGGTCACCTAAACCCTAGACCCCAAATTGCAACAATTAATCAAGAAACCCTAATCTTGATAAATTCTAAGTCCTAAATCAAACATGTGATTCCTCAATCTATCAAATTCGAATTGATCTAACCTAAACCCTAGGTCCTAATCGATCATCTTACTTGATTAATTAATTAATTCCTAAAAATTTAATACATTGGAAAATAAACCTTATCTTAATTATTTAATTAATATTTCTAATATATTAATTAAATAAAATTACAAATTTGTTAATTAAATCCAAAAAGGAATTAAATTAATTAATAAAAACAAACATGCATTCAAAATCATTTAAATAATTAAAAATGCATATGACATCATCAAATCTAGTTAACTAATTATCAAATTGGAAATAATCCAGTTCCACTCAATTAACTAATTCTCCAATATTTATCAATTTGGAAACAAAGTTGTTAACTGAAAATGATTTTGGAATTTTCCAAAAATACTAAATCTTTCGACCATTCAAATTGCTTGCACATGGATTGTGCTTCCTCAAATCAAATTTGGGCAACTCTTTTCTTTTGATCTCGACCGTTGATTTGGGAGAGATTTTCTATAAAAGAGAAGCTCTTTTCCTTCACAAAGATCCCTAATATTTACTATCGTTATTATGCATTTTTTATGTTTTAGCATTTTTTATGTTTTTGAAGCATTTATCATTTTTAGCAATTGTTTTTAGTTTATTTGTTTAAGCATGCAGACTCATAATTTAGAGCACATTTGAATTTGGTGTTCTTAAAATGAATCTTTCACTTTTGATCTAGTGCTTTAAAATGAATCTCTAATTAGCTTTGGATTAACCACAAACTTCATTTTGCATATCATATAGATTCAATCATTTAGATTTCAAATCCTTCATCTAGAACAATGTGTAGTCACTGGACTTTGCGATTACCTGAGAGCAAAGTCTATACTCCTGCCTACTAGAAGGCAATGGGTTGGTGTCGGTTCATGTAGTTGTTTACTACATTTGGATTTCATATTTTCTAACCTGCTAACCACATAAAGACTCATTAAAGTGTTTGTGTTTGCAGGTGCAGGAATGAGGACCCAAATTCACGCATACACGTGTTAGTTTTCCTTTGTATTTTAGTGGTTAGTTTTGTTTTTTGTCTCTTCTTTTGTGGTGTTTTTGTATTCCTTTTTCCTTGTTTCTTGTATTTTTTTATTCTTTGTGTGTTATTTTTTGGGTAAGTTAGTTTCGTTGAGGTTGTCTCCCTATATTGTGAAGCCTCCATTTTAGTTCCTGATCAAAGGAAAATGTATTTCTTAGTCAATGTGATACAATAATTTTCTCATGCTAGAGGTCTTGTATAAGGTGTCTAGAAGAAAGGTGCTTATCCCTTGGTCCTTGGATTTAGTCTCTGTCATGACTTTGCAAATTACATGTACACACATAATTAATGATATGAAAGGATCATATAATTATAAGTAGGCTTAAGAAAAAATGTCATAAAGCATACTCCTTAAAGTGACCAATAGTGGTAAATATGTGTGTCTATGTATATATAAGTATATATATGTATATATATACATATATGTACATATATGTATATATATACATATATGTACATATATATATTTACATATATATACATATACATATGTAATTAAATAAATATATACACATACATATATATAAATACATACATATGCGTATGTATGTATGTGTGTGTGTGTGTGTGTGTGTGTGTGTGTGTGTGTTGAGTGTTGTTTTTACACAAACCAACTTACTAGGATCTCAAGATTCAATTTCCTCTCTTGAAAGAATAACAGAGTTATTTCCAAGGTTCTCCGGGTCGGGTCACCGCATCTAGTAAACCTACATGGTTAACTAAAGAAATTTAGTTAAAGGAAAAAAACTTACATAGATGAAGATGAGGGGGAGGAGACAACTATGGCTTCTTTAGGGAAATATTTTCATCAAACAGGGGTCATATTACCAGCACAGACAATGTCTTATGTCACCCAAGACACTAGGGGTCATTGGAAGGCATAGGTTGCAGTTCCTTCTGCTAGTACCTCTCAAATGCAAGCAACTATAGAAGAGTACATGTTTGAGGAGGTAGATTTGGGAGAACCCACCAGGGAAGGGAGAAAGGCACTGGTAGCCTTAGGGCTTAAAAATGCCTTAGGGTTCATGAGTAAGGATGAGGAGACCATAAAATCCCTGACAGAGCATAATGAAGCTTTGAAGAAGTTCATTCACAAGATGGTTGGCCCTATTGACCCAAGCTATCTAGAGGCCTCATTACAGACAATATTAGAGAAGAGGAACACCCCAGACTTGTCGGTGGGTTTGACACCATCTTTCATCCAAGCAAGTGCAGATTGGAAAGGAGATTTTGAGAAGTGCGGGGAAAAGGCTATCAAATGGGTATTCAAATCTTACAGGATCATTTTGGTTGAAGCCACAAATTTAATAAAATTGATAGAGAACAAAGGTGGCTTGGATTCTGTGTACATGAAAATGCACCTTCATGAAATTAAGAATGAAAGCAAACTATTCTATGGAAAGATAACAAATTAATCTAAAGAATTGAAACTAACAAACTATATCATCTCATGGTTCTCTATCCAAGCTTTGTTGAGAGAAGCTCTCAGGCTTAATCTCTCTCAAGGAAAATCCTAGAACGAGATATGTATAAAGATCTAAATGCTTAAAACTAGCTGTAATGATTAAAATGCTTAAGAAAGCTCCAAGATTAAAAGAAAGATTAGCAAATGTTCTAAAACATGATAAGATAAATGAAAATAATGCTGAATCTCTCTCTCTCAAATCTCTCAAAATGCTTCTCAATATGCTCAATATGTTCTCAATATGTCGATAATAAGGATGCCTTTTGCTCTTGAATTCTTGGATCCTTAACACAAAGGAAATGGCCTGTATTTATAGCATTTTCCCAAGGGTAGGGGGTAGAGTGAATTAATCATGATCAAA
>MU223423.1:4065948-4076735 GCA_018584345.1 Thuja plicata
TCTGGTTGAGCTTCTGGCGAAGGAGGTTCAGGCTGTTGAGGCTCAACCTCATCATCCACTGTTTTGTGAGCATCTACATATTCTTCCAGTTCAGGTGGAGAATCCACATCCAAGAGATAGAGTTTTTTCTGAACACATCTATGGCCCCCAGACCATTTCTCATCACAATTATAACAAAGCCCTTTTTCTCGCCTGGCCCGCATCTCTGTTTCAGACAAGTGCTTGATAGGGGTAGTTCTGGGAGCTGGTGTGACTTGAGGGTTGTGAGAACCTGTATGTCTGAATGGAAAAAAATTAGATCTAGAATGTTGTAGAGCACTAATCTTGTCTTCCGCTAACTTAGCCAACCCAAGGGCTTCCATCATTGTAGTGGGTCGAAACATTTTGACTTCTGAGTGAAGTGCATCCTTCAGACCACTGACAAAACAACTACGGAAGAATTCATCAGACAAGCCCTCTGTGTGATTAGCTAATTTTTCAAACTCTGTCTGGTATTCTCTTACAGTGCCTATTTGGCACAGTTTAGTGAGTGCTCCTGTGAAGTCATCAAAAGCACTAGGGCCAAAGCGCTCCAAAAGGAGTGTGCACAATTTTGTCCATGTTGGGTCTACATTAGCCTTGATGTACCAACGGAACCATTGAAGAGCTTCATGTTCCAAATGAAAAGAGGCAAGTGGGACTTTGTTGTTATCCAAAGTATTATGCAAGTTGAAATACTGCTTTGCCCTATAAATCCATCCTATCAGATCAGTACCACCGAAGCGTGGAAAATCAAGCTTCGGTCCACAGAAATTGCCAGAAGAGAACCCAGCATCTCCAGACTGGTTTTGGTTCAGGGCTGAAGTCTGAAGGTTGAGACCCAAAATTTTGTCATCCAGATCTTGAAGTTTGGTTTTGAGGGATGCAATTTCCTCTTCCATGATTTTTGCTCCTGTATGTGTAACAACCATAAAGCAGTTTTTTTTTTTTTGAGCAATTGGTAGAAAATGTGAAACAAAAACTTTTTCAGTTAGGGAAAACTTGGATTTGGGAAAAACTCATATGGAAAATGGGTGTTTGACGAGTGGTTGAAGACTTTCTGAGGAAAAGGGAAAAAGAAAAATGAGGGTTTCAGGGTTGGAGAGGCGAAATAAGACAAGCGGTCCAAGAGGGACAAGAGAGTAGAATGAGGAATTGAACCTTGTGGCTCGGTTTGGTGGCGATTGGATGAGAAGCAAAAAAGATAGGGAAAACCCTAAAATTAGATAAATGAGGGATTTAGGGCTTCAATATGTAGAATTTGGGGTTGGGTCATCAAGGAAGGACGTATGCGGAATGATATTGCAGGTGTTCTGAGGAACTGTGAGAGGAAACAGAAAGAAAGCAAGGAAGCTATGGCTAAAAAATAGAAAATTCAAAATCGACAGGAAAATTCACTCAAATACAGAATAACTGCAATAACAAGAGAGATTAGAATGAAAGGAAACTGAAGGCCACGATAGAAAAAATTTGATGTAATGTCCACCCAGCGAGCCCAAGAAAGTGCTCTGATACCAGATGTGAGGAACCTCCTTACAGCAATTTGGTGAGAATGCATGAAATAACAGAATATAGAGCAATAGCAGAACTCAGAATGAATCTATTGATCACAGGCCACTTCGAGGGGGTAACCTCCTTTGAGCGAGCTCAATACAATAAATTCATCGGTGTCTATCAAAGGCCTCAACTTACTCTTATATACTAAGTATGATCTATAAAAGTAATACTACCTATGCATGTGGGATAATAAAACATACTCACGGGACGACTTACAAAGAATATGAGTCCAACAACACTACACTAACAAAATAAACAGAAGGAACACACAGGTTCCTAACACTAGGGTAAAATTGCAACCCTTGATAGATAAAATGCCGCCTACAACTCTATGTTTTAAAAGCCACATATGATTAGCCAAAAGTCACGTAGGCTTGTAAAACACTGTCTAAAACATAAAGCGCCACCTCCGTGTGGTAAAGAACCACTTTTGAAGATTAAAAATCCGCCTGGTGTTTAAAATCCGTGTACACATAGTGAAGTGCCTCTTACCATAAAGATGAAAATTTTTGATAGAGGAAAAATAGATGAACTCAGTTCGATAGATCGTCCAGATGACTTGATTAGGTTACAAGCTAGAAAATGTTCATCCAAAATATCGCATTGTGTTTAGGATGGTAGAAAAATTCATAATGGTGAATGTTTGATAGGTCAATTAGGTATGATTAAAATGATTTCAAATTGTCCTTGTGTCTCATGATTTAGAGGTTAGGAGCAATAAGTTGATATGCTCAAGTTAGAGCAAAGATAGATTTAATATGTTCTGATTGACTTAGAATGGTTCATCAGGAGAAAAACTAACATGATGCACTTTGTTTCAAAATGTAGGAGCATTACCGCAAGTTGCAGGTGCAAGGAGTGGCAATGTGGATCTTTGATTTAGTAGATGAGCTCATGCCAGCTGAGCGGCATACTATTGAGATGTGTGGTCTTAGTTTCCTTCTAGATCTCCCTTGGTTTCAGCTAAACCGAGGTTTATTGATAGCTATGGTAGAGCATTGGCACTCTGACCATAATACTTTCCATCTACCCCTTGGCGAGATGACTATCACACCCGAGGATGTTTACAGATTATTGAGGATCTTGACTCATGGAGAGCAGGTGTATTATGATTCAGTTTATGATAGCAGCATGTGCAGATGGGTGTTTGGAGATAACACCATTACAGATGATTGCATTACCTAGGCACAGTTCTCCTCATTCCCTACCCTTCCAACATTATTAGGAGCGGTGATAGGAGGATTATTACTGCCAGATAGCGAGGATGTGGTTTTGCAGTTAGATGGGGCTAGATCATAGAGGATTTGATTGTGCATCCATGGAGGATGGATTGGTGTTCGTGCGTGCTAGCACAGTTATACCATGATTTTCATGAGATTGTTTATCGGTGCAGTGTAGCAATTTCAGCCGGTACAGTTTTGTTACAGTTGTGGACATGGGAGCATATCCCCATCACCAGACCAGTCTTAGCACAAGTGCGCACCTGAGGGTATCTATATGCATTTTTTTATGATGGCATGATTGTCTAGCATCGTCTAGGAAAGGTTGATTATTGGAGACGGGCGATTGATGACATTGATCAGGTCATGTGGAGGCCATACTTGCAGTGTGAGAGGTGGTGAGAGGATGATGATGAGTTGCCTTATATTTTTTCACCTTGATGGATGATAGGCCGGTCCTCTTTGATTATTGAGAGATTTTTCTTTAGTAGAGTGCTATGCCAGTTTGGCCGGATGCAGGATATGCCACAGGGCATGGCTTTATATGCTCGAGTACAGGCAGAAAGATCGATGTGGGGCGCATAGGTTGACTACCAGTCAGCTTGCATATAGATTGATCATCTAGGGTATGGAGTATGGGATTTGCTACCACATGTTGTAGACACAGGGATGTTCGCAGAGTATCGAGAGTGGTTCTTGCGACATCAGTTGATGAGATTCACTGATCCGACAGAGCCGATCCTAGATGTTGATGAGTTGTCTAAGGATGATGGAGATGGTGGAGATGATGGTGATGATGGCGACATGCCATGCCGGCATAGAGTCTAGAGAGCACCTAGAGCACCATGGGTACAGAGAGCAAGTGGGCCTTGGATAAGAGGCGGTCATGTGAGAGGCCAAGGTGGTGAATTTAGATAGCCTAAGCAGAGAGCAGCAGGTGCACAGGGACCATAGGGTTAGGCTCCTTTGAGAGTAGATGCCGATTGGGCCAGACAAAGATAGAGATAGGTCCAGGAGGCTAGACAGGTTCCTGGGCAGATACCATAGGTTGACCCTCAGGTTAGCATAGCACAAGTGGCACCACAGGTTCCTATAGCTCCTCAAGGACCATAGGGTCCTCCAACAGCACAGACTCCAGTTTTAGATGGTATAGTGCAGGATGTACGGGGATTACAGGGTGGGATGACTACAGTGACAACCAGATTAGACCAGGTCACGACCATGTTACAATAGTTTATGGCCACTTTAACTCAACTACTGACCAGTGAGAGCACTAGTCAGGCACCTCCTGGCTCACAGGATAGAGAAGGTGATAGAGATCCTGATGGTGTAGGTGGATCAGGCATAGGTTTACATGGATCACGTGCCCCTACTGGGTGATGAGACAGACATGGACCCAAGATTTTGTATCATATGTACTTTATTTGGATCAGGACTTTGATGTACCATTGATGTATTGATTATGTTATACACATTGATGATGGACATTTATCTGATGATCTTCTTTGATTGCCTTGGATGATGTTATGAGATTTCCTTTTATGCATGTCTATATGTTTCTATGATGCATTTATTTCAATTTGTGCAATGGATGCAAATGTCTTAGAGTAGGACATAGATAAATGGATGCAAATGATGTGAATGCAATGTATCTCTATATGTTTTTGTTTTAACAATGTATGGATTATGCAATGCAATGAATGCAATACTTAGTGCTTAATGGTAAATGAAATGCATCTATCTTTGTATTTTTGAATGTATGCAATTTTCATTTATGATATGCAGTTCTAAATGATGATATGGAAAATGAGTAATGATTAATGAATCTTTTCTCTGGATTTTCTCTTGATATGAATAATGAATAATGACTAATGATGATGAATGCAAAGGAAGATCTCATTTTGGAATGACTTGAAACTTATATGATTCGATGAAATATGATCAAATTTTACTCCCCCCCCTTGAACTTGGAAAATTGCTAGAAAGACAAACCATTTGAGAATGTAAGCATTTTGAGAATGCAAGCTAGAGAGAAAAATGTGATTAATCTAACATGAATGCAATTAATCTAATAGGAATTCAATGCAATGCAACTAATTGTCCTTGAGGTTTGTGAAAGAAATGCAAACTGAGATATATTTTCATCATAGAGCGTTTGTGGAACTAAGAGTCCATACAATCCTTACTGGTGCCATTGTGACCATAAGAATATGAATATGACTTTCTTGTATGTGGTAACTCCTTTCTACGAAACCAAGTACAACCCTCACTAGTTGGAAGACCAACTATGGGAATATGAATACCAGTTTAATTAGATTCAATGTTGCAAGTGGATGTTGGTATTAAGATATGGAAAATCTAAATAACCAAGGTATCCTTTTGTGTAAACAAACAAAGGTTGACCCCCCATCCTGTATGAATGTCCTCTATGGTTCTTTGAAGACCATGTCTTTAGACTAATTCACACAAGTTAAAGAATCTTCCTCAAAACAGTCACTCAGAAGCTTAAGAAAACATCATGTCTTTTATCATTGCCAATCTAGCCGAAACATCATGGATTAACTAAAAAGACATGACTCGAAAAAATTTAATGAAAAATTCACCAAAAATTCCAAGTGTTTGTGAAATGTATCAAGATTTTAAAATAAGAATTCCAGACAATCTGATCATTTAAGATGTGTCAAATTTTTAATCCTAATAAAATAAGTCAAATGAGGTTCGAGGATCATGTTATGCGATCAAACTGTTTAGGGTTGGACAATGATAGTTATCAAATATTTGAAAATGTCTCTCTGGAATCTAAAAATCTGCTTCTGACGTGTGACATAAATGTTGCACTGTTGAATCTAGTTGGTATCAAAGTCTATCTACGATGTGTGCCCCCAAGTGATAAATGTGGCCAATGTGATACGTAGGGCAACTGAATCTAGGATGTGACAAATGTAGCTCTGAGACTTCGTTAGGGTAATGCATGAATGACGGATGCAATGAGGATATGAACAAGTGAGATGAGGAAAAATTGCAATATGTACAAATGCAACTAGGAAAACACCTAAGGGACAAAAGGCGCCTGTGTCCAGGTTTTCACCTCTTGGGTTTATTGCTCTTTTTCTCTTTTTATACTTTTTTTTCTACCAAGGTGCCTATTGCTAGGTTTTCACCAAGACACTTTTTTCTCTTTTTCAAATGTTTTTGGATTTTTGAAATTTCTGATTTTTATTTTTATTTTTGATCTTTTCTCCTTTTTTTTGGGTATTTTTAAATTTTCTCATGTACAAAGGTGATGCTTGACTCATTTTATACTCTTCAACTTATACTCTTTATTCCGATACTCTTTCCTCTGAATCAGGTGTGGAACCTCTTAAGATGAATGCTATTGATAGGTTCTAGCAATTCATCACCATTACAATCAACTAATTTGTAAGTTCCTATTCAAAATGAAGAAACAATGACAAAAGGACCCAGTCAATTTGCTTCCCATTTTCCTTTCTTTTCTCTATCGGCTTGATTCTTTGGATTTTCTCTCAATACTAGATCTCTGATTTGAAAGTTTCTTGGCTTGATATGTTTGTTATAGTTCCTGGAAATGTGATTCTGATACACTTTCAAATGATCATAAGCTTGAGTTTGATGTTCCTCCAACAATTCCAATTGTTGAAGATGGGAAACTCTATAATCCTCATCCATTATTAATCCATGCCATGAAACTCTGAGGGATGGTATTTCAACTTCTAAAGGAAGAACAGCTTCGGCCCCATAAACCAAAGAAAAAGGTGTAGCTCCTGTTGGGGTTCAAATGCTAGTCCTATAGGCCCATAATGCTAGATTGATTTGAAGATGCCAATCCTTTCCTGATTTGCTAACCGATCTCCTGAGGATTTTAAGGATGTTTTTGTTGGTGGCTTCTGCTTGTCCATTACCTTTGAGATAGTAAATGGATGAAGAGTGATGTGTAATGTGGAACGTGTCACAAAGTTCATCAATATATTTGTTCTTAAATTGTTTTCCATTATCCTTGATGATAGCATGAAGAATGCCATATCTACAAATGATATGATTGAGGATAAACAAGGAAATTTGTTTTCCTATTGCAGTTGATAAAGGAACAGCTTCCACCCATTTAGTAAAGTATTCTGTCACTGTGATTATATATTTGTGCCTATTTGAAGAAGGTGGATAAATCATGCTAATCAGGTCAAAAACTCATTGATAGAATGGCCACGGTGTGAAAAAAGGATTTAATTCTTGTGCTGGGGCATGAATCAAGTTTCCATCGTATTGACATTTCTGGCAAATTTTAACATATTGACAAGCGTCCCTCTCTAAGGTTTTCCAAAAGTACCCCATACATAAGATTTTCTTAGCTAGGTTTAAACCATTTGAATGTCACCCACAAATCCCCTTGTGGACATCTTTTAAAGTTAATTTCGATTCGTCTTTCTCTAGACATCTAAGGAGTGTTCCGTCAAGACCCTTACGATACAATGTGTCAGAAAGGATAGTATAACGGGCTGCTTGTCTTATGAAATTTTACTTTTGAGCACGGGTTTGGTCTATAGGTAAGGTTTGATCTTTGAGATAAGCATAGATAGGTCCATACCATGGGGAGTCATGTCCATGTAAAAGGGCAACAATTTGGGTCTCAAGTAGGTCAAATGTAGGTTTTACCAATTCTTCCACCAAGAACTCATACTTTTCATTTTGACCGGGTAGCTGAAGTAAAGATGCCAAAGTAGCCATTGCATCGGCCACTCTATTCTTATCTCTTGGAATTTGCACAAAAGTAATCAAGGAAAAATACCTCTTCCAGTTGTCTACCAAGTTCTTGTAGGGTAACAATTTTTCATCTTTAGTATTATATTCATCATTAACTTGATTAATGATTAATTGAGAGTCCCCGTAGACTTGTAACTCTATGACATTCCATTCCAAAGCTGTCTTGATGCCAATGACCAAAGCTTCATACTCTGCTATGTTATTGGTGCAAGGGAACAAAAACTTATAAGATTTTGGGATGGTGTAGCCTTGTGGTGTGATCAAAAGAATGCCTACTCCATTGCCATTAAGGGTATATGATCCATCAAAGTATAAAGTCCATGTCTTAGCTTCAATGTTCACAATTGCAGAATCTAGGAATTCCACTTGTATAGGATGTGTATAATCTTGCAGATATTCAACTAATTGATCTGTTATAACTTGACCTTTGATCGCTTTCCTATCAACATATTAAATGTCAAACTCACTAAGTACCATGACCCACTTTGCAATCCTCCCTGTTAAAGCTGTCTTGCTGAGTATGTATTTTAAGGGATCAATTTTGGCTATGAGTTTCACCTTATGTAACAACATATAGTGTCTTAAATTTTGAGAGGAAAATACCATTGCTAGGCAAGCCGTTTCCATGAAGCTGTAATTTAACTCATATTTGATCGAGGTTCTACTCAAATTTTAAATAGCTCTTTCTTTCCCTTCATCATCTTCTTGTGCCAATAAGACTCCTAAAGATTTTTCCATTGCTGAAATGTAGAGTAATAAAGGTTTCCCTTGAATTGGTGACATCAAGATGGGAGGATTCATCAAGTAGGTTTTTAACAATGAAAAGGCTTTATCACACTCCTCATCCCATGTGAAGGTGGTGTCTTTATGTAGCAATCTGGTGAACGAATGGCATTTTTCCGCTAATTGAGAAATGAATCTTCTTATAGATTGAAGTCTTCCTTGAAGTGACCTCATTTGACTAATGTTCTTCAGAATGTCCATGTCCATTATTGCTTGTACTTTTTCAGGATCAACTTCAATACCTTTTGTTGAAACAATGTATCCTAGGAGTTTTCCAGATTGTACCCCAAAAGCACATTTCTTCGGGTTAAGTCTCACCTTGAATTTTTCTAGCCTTGTAAAAATCTTTTCTAGTATGGATAGATGATCTTTTCTTTGATGTGAATTAGCTAAAATGTTGTCCACATAGTCTTCCATAAACGTGTGCATCATATCATGGAAGATGGTAGTCATAGCTCTTTGATAAGTGGCACTGACATTTTTGAGACTGAAGGGCATGACATTCCAACAAAAGGTACCCCATGGGCATGTAAAAGCTATCTTTTCTTGATCCTTAGGTGCTATGTGAATTTGATTATACCCACTGAATCCATCCATGAGTGAAAGCATAGAATGACCTACCGTGACATCGACAATAGCATCAATGCTAGGTAAAGGAAAGTCATCCTTTGGGCAAGCAAGGTTAAATATTTGAAATCTGTGCAAACCCTTATTGTTTTATCATGTTTGGTAACTAGCACAATATTGGAGATCCATTCGGCATATGCTATTACTCTTATAAATCCTGCTTTGAACAATTTCTCTAGTTTAGCTTTGACTAATATGGCTATGTGCGGATGCATTTTTTGCAACTTCTATTTTATGAGCTTAACCCCTAGTTTCACATTTAAGTGATGCATAATGAAACTTGGATCTAATCTGGGCATGTTAGCATATGACCATGCAAAGTTGATTTTCTTTTCTTGAAAGAATGTGATGAACTCTTCTCTTTCCAAGGGACTTAAAGATGCTGCTAAATGAATGAATTTAGGATCCTTTTCTGTTCCAATGTTGACCTTTTCTATAGGTTCAATAAGTATAGGTGATCTTTCATCTTCATGAGTTGGAAATGTGTCCAACCTCTCTCCCTTAGGTGCCACAGTTGGGTTTTTACCTTCAGAAACATCCTTTATTTTTACTATTTTTGGGTCTAGCACTGCCACATGATGGTTTTCACCACTAGACCTTCTCATTTTTTTGTATATTTTCTCTTCATTTTTTGAATGAAGAGGTTGAACACCTGCCCCCATCATCATGTCCAGAGTGAATTCATTGGTGGAAGAATTGGGTTTGACCACATTGAGGTATAAAGCCATGGAATTGTCATCTGGGAAGTAGAGTAAGTCATTTGACTTGGATAGATCCCAATCAATAAGTTTGGGATGCATTAAGGACAAAGAATCATTGAAAGGAATTTCATTTGAAGGAGTTAAGGACATGACTTCATTAGATGCTTCATACATTGTATCACCAAGGTCTATGACATGTGCCTCTTCTAGATGTTCCATGGAAGAAGGATCAAAATCCTCTCCATCAGAGTCCTCTAAGATTTCTATGGGAAAGAAAGCATGTGGATTAAACACTAGGGTAGAATCTCCCACCCATGAAGGTACCCAATGTTCACCTACCCATTGAGTGAAAAGAGGTGCTTGTTCTATGTTGACTTGTTGAGGTTCACTTGCTGTTTGAGTTGAATTCGAACCATGAGCCATGCGTTCATCCTCAATTTTAGGAGGTATTGCATAAGTGTGAATGGTATCAATCTCTATGTCATGACAAGATTCTTCACACAAGGAATCCCACTCATAGTCTCTAGAATAATCTTCACTTTCAGAACCTACCATATGAATATGTTCATAGAAATCATGCATGAGACTTGAACTTTCCCCTTTATGTTGAAAACCTATGCCAGCTTTCTCTTCTTTGGCTCTCCAAATGGGTTCAATAGGTTCTAGCAAACCTCTATGTCAAACTCCTAAGGGTCCTTGTCCCTTATAGCCCATTTTTTTCATGATAGAAAATCCTTTACCATATTGATCAGTTTGGATATTGATATGTTGCACTCTTTCATTGGGATTAACTGAATTGTCATCATCTCTATAGAGCCATTGTAATACCTCATCATCTTCTTTGTCTAATTCTTGTTTGTCACATTCCCTCACAAAATGGGCATTGTACTTATGAGGTTGATGATATTTAGATGGTTTCCCATGTGTCCTTGGAGATGTAGGTAAATCAAAGAGGGAAACAGAATATTCCCCTACTATTTTTGAGTTAATTTTACATTGTTTTTCAAATTGATGCATTAGGCCACTCATCTTTTCATAGTGATCTTTCTTAGTTTGTTCTCTTTCTTCCTTAGTGGGTTTAGAATATTCCAATCTCAATGTTGAA
>MU223423.1:4085139-4110297 GCA_018584345.1 Thuja plicata
TGTATGTGTATATATATATATATATATATATATATATATATGTATATGTATCTATGTATGTATGTATGTATACACACATACTTCCCTAAAGGGACAACATCATTGAAGTTAAGATCATCATATTACTAGGAAAAGGGGTGATTTTAGTAATCTCCACTAGGATTATGGATGTTAAACTGGTAGGAACAAGGCTAAGAGAAAACCAAAGGTAACTTTTGTAGGGCTATGGATTCTTGGATGGTAGCAAAGATATGCATGCGAAGCTTCAAGTGATGATGCTAAAATACATGGGTTTTAATTTAAGTCCTCCTAGGATGGTCGTGGTTTGACATCTTAGGGAATTAATACACTATACACACATAGGAAGACCATATAATCAAGATTAGCTTGAAATTATATGTGTTGAGTTATTAGTATTTTGGTACTAAGGATAAATCCGTCAACCTAAGGTTAGTTTAGGTGTTGTTTGGTTATGAGGAAATGCCTTGGTCATTTCTCCCTTTTGTCAGTGTTATTTTTTGTGCCTCACAACTCATGCCCCACTTGCCTATTTGGACAATTGGGGACCCACTCTTTTATTTCTTCTTTGTTGCCTTTTGTTTCTTCGTGTAGGTAGGTTTTAGAAAGTTTCATCACCTAAGCCCCAGGGAAGTCATATTGTGAAATAATTCTCGATACTTCAGAGATCAGATGATGAGCTCTCCTTTGGCCTCACATTGTTTTTTGCTTTTGTTTTATTTTACCTTTTTCATTTTTTGGTTTTTTTTTACAATCTTTCATAGTTTTGAGTATTCAGGGATGAAAATGGTCTTCAAGGTGTATGATTCTTGAAACCCTACTTTTCCTTTAAGAATTTTGAAGAAGAAACTAAAAGTCAAATTATGGGATTTTAGGGGTCTCAATACCCCTAAAACCTTAAATGGGTTTGGGCCATCAATAACCCCATTCCCAAACCTTTAAAAATATCCATGCATCCTATAAAAGGCCACCTGTTAGTATTTTTTATTTCACTCTTACTTGCACTCAATGAGGACCAATATAGTTCATCGATTTATTTTTCACATTTGTTCACATATCTCAATTTTGATTTGAGAGCTTTGTCCACTGGATCTATTATTCTTCAAATATTGAGGTAGGCTCTTTACATTTTTTCTTTCTTTATTTTGTGTCCTAGTTCATTCTTTAAATTGTTTAGTGTGATCTTTTTGTTTGCTTTTGTTTTAGATTCTTGTTTTTAGATTAGTTTTTGAATAAAACCACCGATTCAAGTGAAGAGATCCCCATAGAATAAAAATTTAAACACTCCAAAAGTCTTCAAAACCTTTTTTTAAATTTCTATGAGATAAACACATTTGGGTTTTAGGTGTGTGAGAATCCTTGACCCCTAAAAGGGTTAGAGATTCTCATACCCTTGACCCCTACATACACCATGATGAATGACACCGAAAGGGTCATGGTGTGGTAACCCACAACATTTCAAAGAATCAAGGAGTTATCACACCTCAACCCACCATAATATACACATATAATAGTGGGATTTGTGAGTGAGAAGATCCTCAACACCCCTTCGCGTGTCGGGGGTCTTCGTACTCCTGACCCCTAAAACTACCATTTGTTTTATTAAGATAATGAGTGTCAGGGGATGAGTTATCCCCGACCTCTAAAATGTGATCAAGGGTCATCCACCCCCAACCCCTTGACACACATCCATAAAAAAGAATCTAAAATTTAAAAGGGACTTCCTTTTTGAAGTTTTGGGTGTCAATGACCCCTGATACCTTGCAAGGGTTTGAGAATCTATGACCCTTGAAACCTTGATATTTCATTGTGCCTTTTAACAAAGGGGTTTTTTTTAGTTTATTAAATAATGAGTATGGGTTTTTGTTAAAGTGTTAAATATTTTAATTCATGAGGATATAGTTTTCTTTGTTTTATTTAGTTAGTTTCCTTGAAAGCATTAGATTTATTTCATTTTCAATAAAACCAATAATGTGTGAATAAGTGTGTTTTCATGTGCAGGACTAGATATGACTCTGGTTGCACCAATGAAGTACGAATTCCTTAAATAAAACATGCCTTAAAGTTTGGGGGAAAACCACTCAAAGACCATGAATACTGACATTGGTCACATGGACCTCAAATAATTCATCAAAAGACTAAAAAATCTAAACAGAAGAACTTGCAGGTATAACTGAATTTCTCTCAAATTCCTAAGATTGATGAATTGGTCAGAGTGGTCAATACTTTCAAACAAGCATTCCTAGATGCAGCAACTAATCTCTAAAGTTGTGAGGAGAGTTTAAAATCCATATTTTGAATTTGTGATAGCATGGAGAAGAAAAATGCAACTGGGAAGTTGCCACATTTTTTATGATATGACCAATTTTCAAATAAGGAATCCTCTCCAAAACATTATTTTTTATGTCTCCAGATGTCTCCATGGTTGTGCTCAAGTTGAAGGCCAATTTAAGAGTAGTTAAAAGTTAATAAAACCCATAAAAGTTGGATTTGGATAAGTTATGGAACTTGTTGGTCAAAATGTAGTTAAATCTAAAATTTTAGGGCATGATCTGGGTCAAATATGAGATTTTTGAGTTTTAAACACGTGCAAATAATTATGATTCAATATGCAATAGTTTAAGGGTATTTTAGAGTAGTTAACTAGATGATTTTATTTTATGTTGCCAAAGAAAAATGCTAAAAATCCCTAGTTACGAGATTTCTTATTTTGAGTTTGAATTTTTTATTTAAACTTAAATTTGTTATGTAATAAGGGTTGGTATTTATTCATTTGAACTTAGAAGATTGATGCTGTTGCATTCTCGGTGTGTTAATCTTCCAACTTTGTGAATTTACGCACAATTTTAAATTCAAGAGCCATATGTGTGTTTGTGTGATTTTCTTAATTGTCCTTATTAATTGGTATTAATTGTTGAATGTAAATTTTTTTTGGTGTATAAAGTGATTGAATCAATCTGAGAAGTGTGCCAAAGGATAAATTTGTCTTCCATATGTGCATGGATGGTATGGCTTCCAAAATGATGAATTTTGAGAAATTATTCAGTGGTTATTTCCATTGATGATTACATAGTATTATTGTGAATTGTGCATATATAATTTATAATTACATGATTAAATGTGATTCAATCAACCTTCTTTTCAAAAAATTGGTATTCAAGCAGTTGATCTCCATGGTAGTTATTTAATTACCTTTTTCTTTAAATTATATTGCAACCTTGTTCTTTTGATAATTTGGAATTAGTTAGCATTTGCTAAATTAGGATTGGTGTTGGAATTGGTTTCTATTTTTTTTTTTGGCATTCATGTTTTGTCACTGATGTCAACATATATTTCTATTGAGACAGAACATACTGGTTATTAATGTTGCTTAGATAACTGACAAAAGTGTACATGTACTGTATGGTTGATTCGTAGCATGAGTAGATGAGGATGTGTATCAGGATGTGTTGTGATCTTATGTCTAAGGTCGTGTGGCTTAATATTTTAGATTAAATCAATCAGATTTCAACAATCCATTGGAATTTAAAGCTTGAATTTTTGTTTTTGATTGTATATGTTTTTTTTGTATGCTAAAAAACATACACAATCAAAACTAGAAATTCAAACTTTAAAGTTATAGATGTTTTAGTGAAGACTAGGTACTCGAAAATGACAGTGAACTATGATAGAGATAGTCTCTGAGTTTTGAGGATAACTTGCGTGCATATTGATTCATGTTATGCAACCTTGAGGAATGACAAAAGACATATTGAGGATTTTTTGTTATGATTCTTCGGTCGGAACACTCTTGGTGACATTAGTTGTGGCATGTGTTATGGAGAAGACCTATTTGGGGCCAAATTCAGAGATGGAGCGTGTATTATAGATTGAGAGCATGTATTACAGATCTTGGATTATATTTGATGAGTTGCATTTGATGTTTACTTGTTATAGGTACTGTGTGTATCTTAGCAAGGGGTTATGTAATTATTTGTGCATTGGGGAAGTCTTAATTGACCGACCTAATTGCTTATTGTAAACCTGTATAAAAGAAAGTTGTTTTCTTTTATGGAATGTGTGGTAACAATGAAGTGTGGAAGATACGAGCTTGTTTGTGAGAATTATGTAGGATGTAGAGAAGAGGTTGTGATTATGAGACTTCATTGGAGCTGACCAAGAAAATATAGTTTCTATCAAATAGTTCATTGAGTTGTATATTTCATATACACTTGTATTTCAGACAGTAAGTCTTGAAGGTGGATTTAACCTTCTTTAGGTAGTGTGTTTGGGAAGTGAGCCTACTATTACTCTTGACTCCTAATAGGGCCTGTCCTTTAACAGGGACTATGTATTGTAATGCATTAATAATCTCCTAACAGGGATAAATATTTTAGCAGGGATACTATACTCTCTCAGTACACTATTTGTGGGTACTAATCCCCACCAAGGTTTTACCTTTAATAGGGTTTCCTCAACAACAAAGAATTGTGTTATGGTGTTGCATTTACTTTGTTATAATTTGGATTGACATTTTGGTTTATAATGCTTAATGTTCAATAATCTATCTCACAACTAATTCACCCCCCTCTTAGTTGTGTTAGTGGACTATGTGTGTGTGAATATTGTACCTGCAACACAACACTTCATTATGTCATTATTTTAATGGTTAGAGCTATGAAAATTGAAGGAAAAGCATAAGGAAACCATCAAAATTGACATATTGCTTCCTATATAAGAAGAGTGTGATTTAATGCTATAATTTCCCTCATATTTTGCATAAATCAGTGACATATTCAATCCTAGAATGGAAGATGCAATGAGAAAATAAAGATAATTGTCATGCAAAGTTAATTTTAGAGCACAAATGAAGATTATGTAATTATCTATGTAAAATTATGAACTAAAATGGACAGCATAAGAGTGCATTTTAAATTCTATAAATTAGAGAAGCATAAGAGTGTAATTGAAATTCTAATAATTGGGACCAATTGAGCTCAAAATTCAATCATTTTATAGAAGAATTTGAGAGATGAGTGGTTGAGATTGATTTGTGAAGAGAGGTGGAGATTGAATCTTTGGTGATCCATGTGAGTGAACTCTCATTGATTCATGGATTGAATTTCCATGTGAAAGTAATGAGTTGTAATTAGAGACTTTATTTAATTCCTTTTAATTAATTACTTTAGCCAAGGATTTAATTGTGCTAATTTGATTTAAATAGGCCAAGGTAATTAATGTGATTTAGTGATGAAATCACTTTGATTTTAGGAGATTAAATTAATTTTGATGAATTATGCCACTATTTGAATAGTTGACTTGACATAATTAGGGGAATGATCACACTTAGGGAAAATAGGGTATCTAGTTAGAGTAGACCAAATTAGGGTGGTTACATTTTCCCCTTTTTGAATTGATGTATGAGAAACACATTGGTTCAAAGAATGTCTGATGTTGAATTAAAATGGTTTTGAGAGTTCTTCCCTTGATTGAACAAAATACACCTGATGAGATCATTCTCACACTTGATTGAACTAAGACTGATAATATTGACTTGGAACTTGATTGAACAAATTTAGATTAAGAAGAGATCTAAAGATATCAATTCTAAACTTGATCGAATAATAATTGATAATACTAACTTTGAACTTGATTGAATGAAGGTTAGTACAAAGCTGATGAGGGCTATGAGATATCAATTCTAAAATTCATCTAACAAGAATTAATAATACTGACTCTAAAATTGATCAAACGAAGGTCAGTATAAAGCTAATAAGAGCTTCATAAATATCTAAGAGATTGTACGCATAGATATCCAACTTGTTTAGTGTTGAATCCTTCTATCCAACAATCCCAACTTGATTGAAGGAAACTGCTATGCCCCTAGCCTTGTGATGATGAAGTCAATTTTTATTTTTGAGAAAGAATTTGATTGATTTTAAGGGTGATCATGCCCCTCGGGAAAAAAATTGAAGGAATTAGAATAAAATCCCTCTGTAGAATGACAAATCAATGAAACAAATCAGTTGGATCAAGAAAGAATCAACTAGAAGATGTAATGAAGAGAAAGCATGTTAAGAGAAAACACAATTTTAAAAAGTTGACTACTTGAAAATGTAAATTTTGAGTCTGATAAAATGATGTAAGACCAAGATTTTGATGTTTGATGTGCAATTTTTTGATAGAGAACCCAAAAAATTGATAATTTCCTAAAGCCTGCGAATCATTTTCTGAAATTCGCAAAATTTTCACTGTGTTGTTGAAAACATCATCCGGGCGTTCAATTTCATTCTCGATGAATTTGAGAAGAACAAAATTGATTTTAGATATTTTCTCAGAGAGCACCTTTGTATTATATTATATCCCAAGAGTCAGAGGGAGCTATGCCTCCACCAGCTGAGCATCCACGAACCAATGCACCACCTCCTCCTCCTCTGAATTAGGGAGAGTGTGGTAGTTAGACATGAATTTTGATTATATCTGAGACTTTTTTTGTATATTGATCCTTATGTGATCATCCTTTGTATTGTAGACATTTGATACATGTGTATATGTTTTATTAGGATCTCACTGATACTTTTTGTAGACATTTCCACATTTTTGATCTGATACTCACATATATATATCTAAGATTGTTGCTTCTGATTGTGATATGCTCATTGGTTCTCTTTGTTGATGGATGGGATAAATTATTTTAGATTGATGCACATTGTGATTATGTACTTGTTCTTTGATGTTTTAGAGATAGATTCATGTGATGACATCATTTATGTTCTTTGGTTATTACTGATATGTGTGTGTGTGTGTGTGTGTGTGGATGATTCCTAGATAAATATGTAGATGTAATTTTTTGATATTTTCTTGATGAAAATATATGTATGGATGCACTTAGGATGTAAAAATGCAATGCTTGATTGCTTTATTTTTTTATTTTCTCTTTTCTCATTATGAATGCAAAATGAATGCAATGGCTATGAAACGACATGAATATATCAGTAATATAGATTTGAGTAGTCAAACTTGGATTTTGAATGAACAAGGAAATCATTTTGAGCTCAAACCCTTATGATGTTTAAAAATTGAATCATGCAATCTTAAATGCATCTAAATGTAGACTTCTAGTACTATCACCAATTTGTGTACATTTTAGCATTTTATCATCATAGGGCATTTGTGTAATGAGCATCATTAGATAGTACAACTATCACTAATACCCAGAAAGTATTATGAAAGTATGAATATTATTTTTATTGGATGCAATGTCAAAAATAAACCCAAGCATCAAGGCATAGAGGCCAGGATGACTTGTCAATTATCTCCTTTTTCTTTATGAATCATCTTCTGTTCGTGTGTAATATAAGATATGTAACCTGCAATGACCTTCAATATTCATATCCTTGGGTACATAATATGTTGTACACCTTACTTAGAATTTGATTAGAAATAGACAAGGAAATTGGTTCAACCTTACCTTAGTTTACACATAACAAGGATCAAGATATATGCGGCTATCCACTCATGTTGGAATCTCTTACCATAAACATCCAAGTTAGTTGAAATATATAGGATTCTTGAAACAATCACCATACGCAGAAAACCAAGAAAATGTTATGCCCCCTGTCATTGCAAATTTTTGTCTTTAAATAGACATCATGGAGTAACTCTGAAGACATAATAAGCAACAATTGATAATCAGTCAAAGAAAATTCATAACTGCTTACATGCCCCTAGTTTGAAACATCATTGGAACATAAAAGAGTCATAATCAAACCAAGATTAGTCTATATGTGCTTATGTGGTGTTGAGGAACACCATTGATTCATTTTTCAATAAGAGTAGAGAAATCATCAATCACAACTTAGAATTACGCAATATGTTTTTATGTCTGAGTAAGTGAGATAAACATTATCAACAATTGCAATCCAATGTAGTGTTAAGGAACACTGTTTGATTAAAGTGTTGAGAAATACTAGTATGATTTCTATTACAGATAGGTGGAGTTTAGGAAACACCTTTGTTTGTGATAGTGACATTTTGGTTGAAGTATTAAGAAATACTATTTGTTGTGGAAAACTTTCCTAGACAAGAACCTAGGACAACCTAGCAAACACTGACCAAACATGCTAGTAGAGATGACCCAGTGTAGAATGACAATCCCTAAGACTCAAATGCAGACAAATCCCAGGCAAGGATAAGACATTTGTAAAGAATTCAGAGTCAATCGATATCAAAAGTGTGATCATGAAGGATTAGTGTCAGCAGTGTATTGATAGATGGAGCACAAGTGATGCTTGTTTTCTAGGTTTTCACTATTTGGAAAAGATTTTATTTTTTCTACCAAGACGCCTATTTTCTAGGTTTTTGCCAAGGCACTTTTTCTATTTTTCAAATTTTTTATAATTTTTATTTTTTTTTGGTGAGTATCAAGGCACCTATTTGCCAGGTTTTCACCAAGAATATCTTTTTTTAGGAATTTTTCCACTATTTTTGACTTTCTTCAGGATCAATTTTCTATTCTTTTTTTTTGGTATTTTCTCAGAATCATATCCACTGTACAGACCCTTTAGCTAGATGTAAAGCGTAGAACTGCTTCAAGTGTAGGGTATTGATAGGATCAAGAAGGACATCTCCCTCAGGTGTATCGAATTGATAAGCTCTTTTTCCAAAAGTTTCTTTTATAAAAAAGGCCTCAACCAGTTGGGTTCAAACTTGCCTTTTTTGTTCTCTATTTGGATGATTTTTATGATTCTCTCTTAGAATGAGATCCCCCACTTGAAATTGTCATGGATTTACTTTCTTATTGTACCCTTTTGACATTCTTTTCTGGTATACTTTGAGATGATCGAACATTTATTTCCTGCCCTCATCTAGTAGTTCTAGTGCATGAACCCTATCAATGTGGTATTGTTCATCTGTAACAAGACCTTTGAGAGATACTTTCAAAGAAGGAATTTCTACATCAATTGGTAACACTGATTCTGCACCATAGACTAGAGAAAATGGTGTGGCTCTTGTTGGTATTTGGATACTTGTTCTATAGGCCCATAGTACCAAATTTAATTTTGAATGCTAGTCTCTTCTAGACTTACTCACAGTTCTATGTAATATTTTCAAGATGTTCTTGTTTGAAGCCTCAGCTTGTTCATTACCTTGAGGATAATAGATTGAAGAACAATGCTAAGTGATGTGAAATCCTGTACAAAGGTCCTTGATATCTTGATTTTTGAACTGCCCCATTGTCTATTACAATAGAAGAGGGTATCCCATACCTAAAAATGATGTAGTTCAAGATGAACATAACAACTTGTTTTCCAGTAGCTTTGATCAGCAGGACTGCTTCGACCCACTTAGTGAAATATTCACTGGTCATGATGATTTATTTGTGTCCACTTGAAGAATTAGGATAAATTTGTCCAACAAGATCAAAGGCCCATTTCTGAAATGACCAATGTGTTATAAAAGGTATGAGTCCTCTGGTTGGAGCATGGATAAGGTTTCCATGTGTTTGACATTTGTGACATGTTTTAGCAAATTGCACAACATCTTTTTCCACTGTAGGCCAATAGTAGCCAACTCTTAAAAAATAATTAACCAATGAAAAGTCATTCGAGTGTGATCCACATACACCTTCATGAACCTATTTTAATGTGTAGTAAGACTTTTCTTATTCTAAACACCTAAGAATTTTTCCTTCAAGAGCTCATCTATATAAGTTAGTATTAATGAGGACATAATGCAATATTGTCCTAATTAAAGCTCATTTTTCATTCCTAGATAGGCCATTAGGTAAGGTTTGATTGACAAGATAGGAATTTATTTTGGCATATCGGGATTGGTCTTGGGAATTTAAGGCACAAATAATTTTGGATCCAGGTGTATCAAATTCTGGAAAGGATAAATCTTCCACCAATA
This sequence comes from Thuja plicata, assembly GCA_018584345.1. Taxonomy (NCBI): domain Eukaryota; kingdom Viridiplantae; phylum Streptophyta; class Pinopsida; order Cupressales; family Cupressaceae; genus Thuja; species Thuja plicata. The sequence continues at coordinate 4,095,049 of MU223423.1, forward strand.
ATTCATAGCGTAATTGGTGTTCCTCTAGCTGTAACATGGATGCTAGCATAGCCATAGCATCTGCAAAAAAAAATTTGTTCTTGGAATTTGTTGGAATGTGATGAAAACAAATTACCTTTTCAAATCTTCCACCATCTGTTTGTAAGGCATCAACTTGTCATCTTCCATCTGATAGTCACCATTCACTTGGTTGATAATGAGTTGAGAGTCACCATACACATGTAACTCTATGATTTTCCATTTCATAACTATCTTGAGCCCGTTCACCAATGCTTCATATTCTGAGATGTTATTAGTGGATGGAAGCATCATTTTATATGTCTTAGGTATCTTATATCCTTGAGGAGTGATAAATAGTACCCCTACTCCAGATCCTTGATGTGTGAAAGAACCATCAAAATATATCTTCCAAGGATATCTAGTTAAGTACATGATTATCTCATCTATAAATTCTATAATCAAAGGTGCATCATCTTGTAATGGTGAATTGGTAGTTGATTTGCTAGCACTTTTCCTTTGATATCCCTTCTGTCAACATACTTGATATCAAATTCACTTAGTATCAAGACCCATTTTACTAATCTTCCTTTCAATGCTGTTTTACTCAAGAGGTATTTGAGAGGGTCAAATTTTGTGATAAGTTTCACCGTATGTGAGAGCATGTAGTGTCTCAACTTCTGGGATGGAAAAAAAACTGCCAAGAAATCTTTTTCAGTGATACTCTAGTTGAGCTCATAAGACACCAAAGTCATGCTGATATAATAAATCACCCTTTCCTTTTTGTTGTCATCCTCTTGGGCTAGCAATACTCTAAGAAATGTAGCCGTAGATGCTATTATGGTTTTCCGTGAATAGGCGCCATGAGACTAGGAGGATTAGTCAGATAGTCTTTTAATTCTTTGAAATTATTTTTACAATGCTTGTCCCATTTGAAAGTAACACCTTTATGTAGCAATTTTGTGAAAGGTTGCACCCTATTTTCTAGTTGGGACATGAATCTTCTAATGGACTAATGTCTTCCTTTAAGCATCCTCATTTAACTAATATTATGAGGAGGTGACATTTCCATTATTTCTTTTAGCTTTTCGGGGTCCATCTCAATTCCTTTAGCTGATACAATAAACCCTAAGAGATTCCCTGATTGGACTCCAAATGCATATTTCTTTGTATAGAGTCTTAGTTGAAATTGCTCCATTCGATCTAGTATCTTCCTCAAGTCTTCAATGTGAGTCATTCTTATTTTTGACTTGGCTAATGTATCATCCATATAGTCCTCCATGTTTTTGTGTATCATGTTTTGGAAAATTATCATCATAGCTCATTGATACGTAGCTCCAAAATTATTTATCCCAAATGGCATGACATTCTAGCAAAATGTTCCCCATGCGCATGTAAATGTTGTCTTTTCCTAGTCATTGAGGGCAATCTTTATTTGGTTATAACCTAAGAATCCATCCATGAGTGAATAAATTTGATATCCTATTGTGAGATCTATAATCATATCAATATTGGGTAGTGGAAAATCATCTTTAGGGAAAGCTTTGTTTAAGTCCCTAAAGTATATGCAAATCTTGATAGACATATCTGTTTTAGAAACTAGTACCACATTAGAAATTCATCCTGCATAAGCGATGACCCTTATGAATCTAGCCTTTAGGAGTTTTTCTAGCTCCACTTTCACCAATAATGCCACATGTGGGTGCATCTTTCTTAGTTTTTGTTTGACAGGCTTAATTCTAGGAGCTACAGATAAGTGATGCATTATTAACTCAATATCTAGTCTGGGCATATCAGTATAAGACCATGAAAATTTGATCTTCTTCTCTTTGAGGAACTTAGTAAACTATGTATTTTCTTCTTCTGATAATGATTGTGCTAGGTGAACAAATTGAGGAGCTTTCGATGTTACCAAATTAACTGGTTGTGTTGGCTCTATCAGTACTGAAGATATTTATTGAAATTTATCAGGGAGGATATCAATAATCTCATCTTTTGGCAGCTTTGAGAGGTTTTCTCCATCAGATATGTCTTTTATTTTTACTATTTTAGAATATGATACTACCACAATGTGGTTTTCACCATCATTTCTTTTCTTCTTTTTATTTTTCAATTTGTGACTAAGAAACTTGATATCCTCCTCTGTTAGGGTCATGCTCTTTCCAATGGTGGAAGAGGGATAGGGTTCACAAGATTTTAGATAACAGGCCAAAGTATAGTCATTGGGAAAGTTCATGATAGGAGTAGGGTCTGAATGAGTCCAATAAATGAGGTTTGGGTTTACCAAGGATAATTATTAAGAGCTTTGTAAGGAAAACATCGCATCAGCTTCAAGACTATTAATTAACAAGACATGTTCCATTAAGTCAACTTCTATAGTGTTTAGATCATGAAGAGTCAAATTGCCATTATTAGGGTCATTGTTAGTGATATGTAGACCTAACTACAACAACTGATCATTTGAGATTTCTCTTTCTTCTCTTATCATATTGAAACTGATATCATGTATCCTTTGAAGTTCTTCTAGACCTAGTAAGACACTAGTGTCTTCATCAATAATCCTAGGCATCACCATCTCATCCAATTCTATGAAAACATTAGTGTTATGGGAAGTGTTATAAATTTATCCTCTCTCCAATAGAGGTGCAAATTTATGAATTACATATACCTCAATATCCATGGTAGCATCATACATGTGATCCCATTCATAATCATGTGATTCTGTGATATCGTCATCAAATTTGTTTAAAAACTCAGCAATAGTTATCTGATGTACCCTATTAGCCATTTGTGGATCAAAGTGTGGTAAATATAGGACATGTGAGACTATCACTATTTTCCCCCAGTTAGGATGTACATCTTTTTGTTGAGGTATTTCTTCATGAGATTCTTCTATTTGCTAGATTTCTGGAGAGTCTTCTTCTTCCTCCTCTACTTCTTGGACATCAATTTGTGACAATAACATAACATAATGCTCTAGTTTCTCTACAAAAGTAGGTACATATATTTCTCCTTGATATTATGGTTCCTTAGTACCAATGTGAAGTAATATTTCATATGTCCAAGGTACGTACAAGTTCTATTTATTCCTTGTCTTCATCACTTCCTTTATAAAAGATTGGACCATCTCTTAAGGTGGGGTGTTCTGATTTTTTATTGAAACCTAACCTTGTTTTGTCTGGTGTCTCTGAATTCCATGTGTATAGGCTTAATGTGTCCTTTTCCCTTATCTCCTAAAGGACCCTTCCATTCATATCCCATTTTTTTGAGAAGGTCATAACCTTTTCCATACTTTTCAGGAGATATCTCAACATGTTTTACTTCATTTTCTCTATGTTCCTCTCTATAGAGCCAAGCCAAGACTTATTTATCTTCTTTTTCATCCTCTTGAGAAGTAGAGGCTCTAACCATACCAGTTGGTTTATGAATGTCTTTTCCTTTTGAGGCAACAGGTGTGAAAGAGGGGGAGGGTTTCCCATAAGATCTCAGAGACACTGGAATTTTAGCCAATGATGATGTCATGTCAAGTTTGTATTCCCCCATGCTAGTTTATTCAAGTTTTAGTATCTTTCCAAAGCTTCTCATCACCATGTCTTTATAGGTTCCAGCAGGGAATTATTTTGGGACTTCCTTATTGTGAGGAACCATACTGTCTACTTTAACATTGTTGCAAGTGTAGCTTGAATCTGCAAGAATTGTTAATTCCACCTTATTGTGTGGGAATTTGGTGCATTGATGTTAAGTAGATGGCACTAATTGCATTTCATGTATCCAAGGTCTTCCTAGTAATATGTTATAGGCCAATGGTAGATCAAGAACTTGAAAAATCATATTGCATTCAATTGATCCTATTCTTATTGGTAAAAACATTAGACCTTTGGATGATCTTTCCTCTTCATCATAAGCCTTGATGGTTATCTTACTTCTTGAATCAATTGTTTGTTCTAAAAGACCCAATTTCTTGATCAGATTGAGAGTACATTTATTCAACCTCATGCCTCCATCTATCAATACACATTTTACACGATGTTTATGGATCAAAAATTAAATTTGAAGGGGTTAATTATGGGGATGAGTCAAAGATTTATCATCTACCTCAAAAAAGGAGAGGTAATGTGAAGTTGATATGTGATTGATAATGGCCTAGAACTTGTCCACATCTATGTCTTTTGGAACATTTGAAGAATTTAGGGCTTGTTCAAGAACTTCCCTATGCACTGAAGAGATCTTTAATAACTCAAATATAAGGATTTGAGTCGAGGTCATTTGAAATTGGTCTACCAAGTTATAATTAGCAGATGGTATAGGAACTATTTGTCTTGACATTGCTGGTTTAGGAATTGTGACAACATGAGGTTTAGATGATGTTGCATGTTTAGATGAGGAGTTAACCCCTTTAATCATGATTTTTTTTTGGCTTCGAGTTACCGCATTCGAATGTGTCAACTTGTCTTTGACACCTTTGATAGTGATCACATTGATTGATTTTCTTTTTATGTCCAACATATTGATCACATTATCATTATGGGAATAGGTGTAATTGACTTCATTTCCCTTTCCTTTATAGCCTTCTCCTTTTTCATAGTTGATAAATAGTTTATTATATGTCGTGTGATCTTCATTAGAATTATGTCCTTCCACATTGATCTTGCCTTCGTCAATGAGGTCTTGTATAATGTGTTTGAGCTTAACACAATCATTAGTCTTGTGTCCTTTATTCTTATGGAAGTCACAATAGGAATTATCATTCCACCACCTTGGTTTTACTTCTAGCTCCCATGGTTTTGACTTTGGTATAGTGATGATTTTTTTATCCAAGAGAGCCTTCAAAATTGTCTCAAGAGGTTCTCCCCATGGAGTAAATGTTCTTTGTGGTCTAGATGTCCATGGTTTAGTCTTGTTGGTATCAATGTTTGCTCTTGGTATTGTGGTTGTTACCTTAGCTTCTTTACTTACTTGCAGGCATTTTGTGAGATTAAACATAGCTAGTTTAGCATTTACATTTGAGGCTTCCACCACTCCATCACTAACAACATTCATGTTCTTATTCCACTGTTTACGTTTGTTGTTATAGTTGTTAGATTTATTGTCACTTTGGAGTGTGATCTCTTCTTTCTTGACCATAACGTATTCAACATGAATAGCTTTCTTGATCATTCTATCAAAACTAGGAGAATATTTCATTTGTAGAGCATAGTTTATTTTAGGTACTAAGTTATTGACAAAGATTTCCATCTTTTCAGATTTGGGTATTTCTCTTGAGTACCTTGTGAAGATTCTCCTCCACCATTGAAAAAAGTGCGTGAAGGATTCACCCTTTTGTTGTTGTGTTGAAAAGATCCATCATGATAACGTTGTGTTGTATGTTGTAGGAGTAATGTTGGAAAAATATTTAAATCAACTCCTCAAATGTTTGCACACTTGGTGTGATTTTGGAGAACCATTCCATAGCATTTCCACCTAGAATTCCCAAAAATAGGCTCATTAAGTATGTTGGTTGGTGAATGTATTCTATGCTTAGGGAAAAATTATCTAATATGGTCATGTGGATCCATTTCTCCCATGTATTTTTTGTATTTGGGTCGTGCCATGTTAGGTGGGAATGGAACCATGTTTATGCTCTTGTCAAAAGGAAATGGCCATATGTGCTCCAAAGAGTATTTCTTCGTTGGTTTAGTATTTTCTTGCTTAAGTGTTGCAAGTTCCATTTGTATTTGGTATAATTGATTTGTGAGTATGGAAATAGGTGTTTGTACTTCCTTTTATTTCAATCTCTCAACATTATAGTCTTTAGGAAGTTTGACTTCAAGAGAAGCTAGTGTAGGAAGTATTTTTCTTTGTCTTCTCCAATGATTTTTCCAAGGTTCTTTGAAACATCCTACTTTGTTTGAGTTTTTTATATTCTTCTACCGATACATCTTCATCGCTATCCAAACAAAAAAAAATCATGAAGATGATTTCATTCTTCTTGAATTTCTCTATCATCATGGTCTTGGCTATATTCGTCAAAAGCAACACTCTATCCGTGATGAGGTTCATCCATTTTGGGTGAGTCTTGATCAAAGAGGGGATTTCAAGATGTCTCTCCTTGTTGAAACTTAAGTAATCTTGGAGCTCTCTCTAAATTGTCAACATGGTATTGTTTACGTCTTGTGTTAACCATGAAAGCTGTGTCTCAATTTTGTCAAAAGTATTCCAATTGTGTAAAGAGGATTTATGAATTGTCCAAATAAGTTTGTCCAATTTGTGAAAAGTATGTGTGATTGATTGCAGTGAATGATTCCAGCGTTAGAGGGTTAGAATTCCCTGATAGTGAGCTGGGAATCAACAAGATTTGTTGAGTGACAAGACAACATGATTTGGGATCAATTGTGAGAACCCTAAAGGACATGCAAGGTAGACTTCTAATTAAACTGAGAAACAATGACAGGTAGACTAGAAAGAGCAATAGGATCAGACTAAAGAGAAAAAGGGTATCCGAAACTATAGAGCTTCTGAGTGTGACATGTGTGAAAGTACCCTCTGTCATAGATGCGAATCACTAGATGTGAGCTTATATTTGTAGAATGCGTACTTGTGTTTCCTAAATGTGAGCTTATTTACCAGATGCGAGCTAGAACTGACAAAAAATGAGCTTGTTTCCCAGATCCAAGCCTATTTCCTAAATGTGAGCTAGGACTGACCACATATGAGCCTCTGATGGGTCTTTCTAGTTTTTTCACCTTTGTCTTGAAGTACATGAAAATTTGTTTGACTCCAGAGTTTGTGTGAAGATTTCCAGAGTGTTTATGAACATCATAAATGTCAGCGATTGTTAAAATTTTATTTTTTTGGAGAATTTATCTTATCATTGAATTTTTGACACATCATCAAACAAGTTTTTTAGGTGACCAAACACACACCTATTCCCTAAATTCTAGGAATATAATGAAAATATTTGTTCGTAGACTTAGGTACACACTCACATGCTAATTGGAATATCACCATCACCAAGCATCCAATGGCTCCAGTCATGATGTCTTATTACCTGACTCCAAATGCAAGTGAGGGCATGAAATGACAAGTATCTTTAGACAATTACTATTTTCTTTGCACAAATATTATCACCTTTCAGAGATAAACCAGGTAGTTTCAACTACAAAATGTTGTTTATGTTTGGGCATCTGTTTGCAACTGTCCCCCATAGAATTACACAAGGAAAAATTAAGGTGTATAGCCCTATGAGTACTCAAATGTGTGTAGTCTCGCAAGAAATATTCAAGTGGCTCTGCTCCACACACATCTCAGCATGTCCAAGGAATGATAGTCAAAATTCCAAGGACAAAATCGATTATGTCTTCCGAGGCTTTGGTCTTCAAGGGAGAATTTTTATCATAGTGAGATGGAAGTGTTGGCATTTAACTGTCCTCGCTTGGTTCATTCCTGAGATATTTTTCCTCAAATGGTAGGCCCTCTAATGTTTTGAAAGCAATAGAGAGGATTTGCGGCTTAGGAGTCTAGATTTTTTATTCTTCATAAAGAAGAAGATCATACTCTCCCATCCATCCTATTTTCTCCTATGAAGCACATCATGCAAGTTTATTCCCTCCTATTATAGAACTCAAAACCTAGTTCCCCATATTGAGTTTCTTATTTTCCAACTTGGGAAAAGAGAATAATCTTCTAGTTGGACTAAGAATCAAATTTAAATCTGATAATTAAATTCATATTTAAAGATATTGACTTTTGAGCAATTTTTAAAGGTGCATTTCCTCCAAATTCTTTTCAAGTCATAACTTGATGTTTGAGGTTCTGATTTTCCATGAAGGAAAAGAGCATAATTCTCTAATCAAGTTAAGAAATGGTAGATAATGTGTTAAATTCCTAGAAATTGCAATAAAAGTTAGGTTGATCGCATGAGGCAACCTACAAAACCACTTGTTAGTAGTTTTTACTCCATCTTCTTGATCAAAGAAGTCTTTAACAATGTCCTGAAATAACTCATTAGGCTGCTTAAATGATCAATTCCATCCAAAAACATGCAAGGTTAGCTGATTAGTCATTAAATTTTCAAAACATGCCCGAAGAATAACCAAATGTGATTGTATTTGCCAGAAGCAATGCAAGAATTACCAAATGTGATTAAGGATCCTAAATGCAATCCTTTCAACTAAATGCGATCTGGGAATTATGGGATGAAAGGTTTTACCAAACGCAATTCAGGATTTGCAAGATGTGATGCATGATTTTTAGGATGTGAGCTTCTTTCCCATATGCGAGCTTTTGAAACTAAGGGAGATCCTTTGCTCCTAAATGCGATTCTGCACCAGAAAATAGAGAAAAAATGTGTGAATGAATGGCTAAAAAATGGTGAGAAATTCAAGGCTCTACCCCACAGTGGGCACTAGAAATGTGTGTGTGAATATTGTACCTGCAAGCTGCAACACAACACTTCAATATGTCATTATATTAATGGTTAAAACTATTAAAATTGAAGGAAAATCATAAGGAAACCATCAAAATTGACATATTGCTTCCTATCTAAGAAGAGTGTGATTTAATGCTATAATTTCCCTCAGATTATGCATTAATCAGTGACATATTCAATCCTAGAATGGAAGATTCAATGATAAAATGAAGATAATTGTCATGCAAAGTTCATTTTAGACCACAAATGAAGATTATGTAATTATCTATGTGAACTTATGAACTAAAATGGATAGCATAAGAGTGCATTTAGAATTCTAGAAATGAGAGTAACATAAGAGTATAATTGAAATTCTAAGAATTGGGACTAATTGAGCTCAAAATTCAATCCTTTTATAGAATAATTTGATATATGAGTGGTTGAGATTGATTTGTTAAGAGAGGTGGAGATTGAATCTTTGGTGATCCATGTGAGTTGATCCATGTGAGTGAAATATCGTTGGTTCATGGATTGACTTTCCATGTGCAAGTAATGAGTTGTAATTAGAGACTTTATTTAATTCATTTTAATTAATTACTTTAGCCAAGGATTTAATTGTGCTAATTTGATTTAAATAGGCCAAGGTAATTAATGTGAGTTAGTGATGAAATCGCTTTGATTTTTGGAGATTAAATTGATTTTGATGAATTATGCCAATATTTGAATAGTTGACTTAACATAATTAGGGGTATGATCACACTTAGGGAAAATAGGGGACTCTGGTTAGAGTAGACCAAATTAGGGTGGTTACAGATTGTTTTTCCTAACAATTGGTATCAAAGCTTTTGGTCCTTAGAGAGAAATATTAATAGGTTGAGATAAACCTAAAAATGGCATACTATAGGAAGGATAGTATGAAGTTTGATCCTGAAAACTCTAAGAGTTGGAAGAACAAGATGAGAACTCATTTGCTGTGTTTGAGAATTGACTGTTGGATGATTACAAAGAAAGATGAGCCAGTCAAGAATGAAGATGAACTAGATAAAGCTACTGATGAAGAAATGAAGTTGTTTTCTTATAACATGGCTGCAAGAGAAGCACTGATTAGTGTGCTCTCTAAAGGTGAATTCATAGAGGTTAAAGATTTGGATTATGTACATAAAATTTGGTCAATATTGGAAGCACTATATGAAGGAGATAAGTTTACTAAGCAGGCAAAGTTGCATAACTATAAGACAAGGATGCAAAATTTGAAAATGAAAGATGATGAGAATATCAGAGCATATGTATAGAGAGTTACAGAGGTTGTTATTGGCATTAGAAACTCTGGAGGCACATACATTGAAGAATAAGTTCTCAAAAAAATTCTTAGATCTTTGACACCTTTTTACAAAACTAAAGTGAAAGCTATAGAGGAGATCATACCTTTGACAATGAACTTTATTAGAGAGATGTTTATTGCAAAATTAACTAATTTTGAGGCTGCAGAGTTGGGAGATTCATTACCTAAGGTTGAGACAACATTCAAGGTGATTGTGGATAGTAATAAAAATACTTTATCAGGGATTGCGAGCACCAATAGAATTGAATTGCAAGAAGAGATTGGTGAATATGATGAAGATTGGGAAAAGATACAGGAAGAAGAAATGAAGTGAGAAGAAATTGTGGCCCTAATCGCTAGAAGACAAAAAAGAGGTAAATGTAAGTTTGAAGGAAATTTACCTCTAAAATGTTTTTCATGCAATAAGATAGGTCATTTTGCATCTAGATGTCCTACAAGGGTTCCTAAACATAATTTAAGTTTTATAGACCCAAGTAAAAGGAATGTTACTATGCTAGTGAAGGTGTTCCTGATGATGATGTTATTATATATGATAAGATTAGATTTATTTCTATCAAGGATGATGAACCTATTCATGAAGAGAAAGCCCTAGTGTCACATGTTGAAAAGAAATCTGAATAGGTCATAGACAGTGGTTGTTCACACCACATGACTGGTGATAGAAATAAAAATTTTAAGCTAACCAAGTATGATGGTGGTATTGTGAAATTTGGTGATAACAATCCTAATCTTATCATTGGATTTGGATCTATTTATTTGGATGGAAAGACTAATACTAAAGATGTGTAACTTGTTGATGGACTTAAGCATAATTTGTTGAGTGTTGGATAGCTAGTGGAGAAATGTTTCCAATCAAATCTCATTGATAGGAAATGTTCTATTAGAAGTAAGTCAAGAGAATTGATCACATCTGGTACTAAGTCAAGAGGTAATGTATTTTAATTGAATACATATGAAGCTTCTTTTTTTGTTGCGAAGGTTGATGATAGTTGGTTATGACAAAGAATATTTTGTCATGTGAATTTTGATAATATTGTGAAGGCAAGTATGACTAATATTGTTAGAGACCTACCAAAGATTGTGAAACCATCTAACACCATGTGTAGAGAATGTGTAATGGGGAAACAAATGAGAAGTAGTTTTAAAAGAAAATCTTACTCAAAAAAGGGAAGTTGGATTTGGTGCATACAAATATGTGTGGTCCTACAAGAATGAGATCTTACTATGGTGAAAGGTATTTCATAATTTTTGTTGATGAATTTTCTAGGATGATGTGGGTTACATATCTTAGAGAGAAATTTGAGGCTTTTGAAAAATTTAAGATTTTCAAAGAAAAAGTTGAGATAAAATGTTTAAGATTAGATAGAGGTGGAGAGTTTACTTTATATTTTTTCAATACCTACTATGAAGAGTATGTAATATATAGACAAAGATCTTCTCCTAAGATGCCACAACAGAATGGGATAGCAGAGTGAAGAAAAAGAACAATATTAGATGCTACAAGAATTATGTTGTTGGAAGTAAATGTATCACATGTTCATTGGAGAGAAGCTATTGGTACTACTATTTATACTTTGAACATAATTTGGATCAGAGAAGGTAAAAGTAATACTCTTTATGAATTATGGTTTAATCATACTCTTACTATGAAATATTTTAGAATAACTGGTATTAAATGCTATATCAAAAGAGATGATGAGATAGGAAATTTTGATGCTAGAAGTGATGAGGGAATCTTTCTTGGTTATTCCACTAAAATAAAAGCTTATAAATGTTTTAATCTTAGATTGAGGAAGATGATTGAAAATGCTAATGTGAGGATTCATGAAAAGTTCTAGATTCAGGAAAGTATATATGACTGTAACCAGACTACAGAGAACAAGGAGGTTACTACAAATCAAGAAGAACCTTTTTAGATTGGTCATGAGATCGATGTAAGTCAAGATGACTCAAATTATTCTACTAAAATTCTTAAGACTCTGAGGTATGTTAGGAAAAAACATCTTGAAAATCAAATTATTGGAAATGAAAATAAAGGAATGATGACTAGATCAAGATTAAGAGATGAAATTTGTTTTATTTCTCAAGTTGAGCCAAAAAAAAATTGATGAGGCATGTAGAGATGAATCTTGGACTAAAGCTATGTAGGAAGAATTGGAACAAATAAAGAAAAATAACACTTGGGAGTTGGTTCCTAGACCAAAAGATAAGAATGTTATAGGAACTAAATGGGTTTTCAGAAACAAAATGAATGAAGAAGGAATGATTGCAAGAAATAAGGCAAGACTGGTTTGTAAAGGCTACTCACAACAAGATGGCATAAAATTTGAAGAAATATTTTCTCATGTTTCTAGGCTTGAGGCTGCAAGATTATTTCTTTCTTATGTTGTTCACAAATAATTCAAAGTATATTAGATGGGTGTGAAATCTACATTTATGAATGAATATTTAGAGGAGGAAGTATATATTGAACAACTTGATGGATTTCCTCTGGCAGATAATGAGGACATGGTTTGCAAGTTAAAGGAGGCTTTGTATGGATTGAAACAAGAACCCAAAGCATGGTATGATAGACTGGACAACTATATACTTTGTCTTGGTTTCAAAAAAGGTAATGCACACAGTAATTTGTACTTAATAACTGGTGAAGATGGAATTTTAATAGTTGAAGTTTTTGTAGATGATATCATTTTTGGAGGGAATGATAAAATGAGTACAAATTTCTCTAAGGAGATGGAAAATGAATTTGAGATGTCGATGATTGGTGAGATAAAAAATTTGTTGGGCTACAAATCAACCAGAACAAGAATGGTATTTTTTATTTCTCAGACCAAGTATCTTAAGGAAATGTTGAAAAAGTTTGGAATAGAAGATTGTAAACCTATTGGAACACCTATGGTTACTGGTCACAAGCTTACTACTACTGATGAATATCAGAGTTTTTTTTTTAGAAAAAGTACAAATCTATGATTGGAGGCCTACAATATCTGACTCGCATTAGACTAGATATTGCTAATGCAGTTGGAATTGTGGCAAGATATCAAGAAATCCTAAAGAGACACACCTTGCTACTGTAAAAAGAATATTTAGATATCTGAAAAAAAATATTGGATTATGGCTTATGGTATAATAAATCTAATGAGTTTGTTTTGCATGCTTATACTGATGCTAATTGGGCAAGAAATATTGATGAAATAAAGAGTAAAAATGGTGGTGCATTATTTCTTGGGAAAATATTGGTTTATTGGTTAATTAAAAAGTAGGACTGTATAGCTCAGTATATTGCTGAATTAGAGTATGTTGTTGCTTCTATAAATTGTACACAGATTGTTTGGATGAAGCAAATGTTGAAGGACATTGGGATACATTTTGATGAGCCAGTGGCTATCCATTGTGATACCACTAGCACAGTTAATATGTCAAAAAAGCTAGCTATGCATTCAAAGACTAAACATATCTCCATTAAGTGTCATTTCTTGAGGGACAAGGTTGTAGAGAAGGAGATCAAATTGGAGTATATCAGCACAAAGGAACAAATAGAAGATGTATTTACAAAACCTTTACCAAAGGATTCCTTTTAATATATCAGAGGTATGCTTGGGGTGAGAGCCCCTCATTGAAAGAAATAAATTGATGTAGGAATGCATCAATCCAGTGGATTTTAGATCTATAACATTTTATAGACTTAATATATGGATCTAATCCTCAGCGGGAGTGTTCGCAGGAACAATATGTTAGAATAGTCCCAAAGGATAATTGAGAGGGGGGGTGAATCAGTTATCAGTAAATTTAATTATTTTTTCTTATTTAATTCAGATTAACATAAAGTAAATGCTCATTCAGATAACATAGTACACAACACACAATTTGATTACGGGGAAACCAAATGGTAAAATCCCCAGTGGGAATTAGCACCCACAATGAACTATACTTGTTTATAGTAATCCTTGTTAGAAGATCTTGCAACCCTGTTAGGATTTGTTCTTTACAAAGTAATAAGTATAGTGACCTGGTTAAGGGTCTAACCCTATTAGGAGTCTTTTACAAACAACCCTGTTAGGGGTGAGGACTCACTATCCAAAAGCTCACTGCTTCAATGGTGAAGGCTACAACCTTCAGAAGAATAGATATACACTATATTTGATGATGAACTATAGAGTAGACCTATTGTCCTGATCAGTTCCAGTGTATTTTAATCTTTCACTTCTTCTTCACATAGATCCTTGATGAATGAAACACAACTGATATTCTGCTCTGTACATTTTTTGTCTCTTCTCTTATCATTCACACTTTTTTCTTACAAAAAAAATACTATAAGTATCTTATTTAAAGTAGAAGGTCATGATGACTCTTGGAAACATTTCAACAACATCTTTGTCAGCTTAACTAAGCATGCAAACAATATTAAGTCCGCGCAACACAAACTAAACAAACGCGACACTTCACTAAGTCGGCTTCACCAAATCATCTCAAACAACACAATCTTGATGTTACATGATAGGTGTGTTTAAATAAACATAGTTAAATCATAACTAATCATAAATATACATACACATATCCTAAAGATAGGCGCAACTCAAGAAACACCTTAAATATGTCAGCTATGAACAGATACTCTTCCAGAACTGTAACTTCCAATAATAGAATTACACAACTTGACTGAAACATCATATCTAGACCTGTGTGAATGAATATAGTAACCAAGGCATGTCTACAACATGTATCTAACCATGCAAGGCTAGATAACATTATTCTGATAAGTTTTTACAAAATGTTGTTGTATATTATATGTTGTCATCAATGACAAACATACAATCAATCAACTGCATAGAAACAAATCTCCAACAATCTCCCCCTTTGACATTGATGGAAACATATGATTTTAAAAATATCCTCTATTCATGGTGTCATCTTTCTTTTACAATATTCTCAATATCCTCATCAAAGATTTCTCTACACTGCTGCAGTTCCTCTGACTATATTTTTGTTCCATATATATACTCCCCCAGAGTATATGCGCCCCCTTAGTACATAATCCCCCTTTGACATCAATGGAAAAGGGTGACATAAACCATTAGGCATAGGTACTACTCCAGAAGTAGAGTAGTCAACCATTTATCAGTCACAAAGGACTAATGTTCTTCCTATATTCTCTAATCAGACTTAGGAGAGGGAATTACTCCCAACTTCTCTCTGAGATACTCAAAAGTATCTTTTGATAAAGGTTTTGTGAAAATATCTACCAACTATTCTTTGGTGCTTACATAGTCCAATTTCACTTCTTTGTCTGCAACCTTTTCTCTTAGAAAATGGTACTTGATCTCTATGTGTTTTTTCTAGATTGAGTTAGATAAATGAGTTTTCCAATCATATATTTGTACAGTGTCTTATCAACTGCTGTGGAATCATCATCTTTTGAAAGCTTGCTTCCTGTTATCATAGGAGTGCATACTGGCTTACAGTCTTCCATCTTGAAGGTCTTCAATATTTCCTTCACATATTTTGACTAATTAATGAATATACC
>MU223423.1:4112812-4144650 GCA_018584345.1 Thuja plicata
ACACTTAGATGCAAAGTGACCAATCTTGTTGCATGAAAAACATTTGAATGGAAGTTGTCCTTCATATTTTCCTTTTCCTTTCTTTTCTCTTTTAGCAATCATAGCAATGATATCTTCTAGTTCTTCAACAACTTCTTCTTTCTCATTATGGCTAGAGATGTGTAAGGATTTCTTACCATGGACTGAGGCTTTGAAAGTTGTTTCACTTTTAGGTTCAGTATTCAATCTTGATATCTCAAATGTAGATATTTTACTGATCAAATTCTCTCTCTTGAAGTCTTGTGAGAATTGCATGGTTTCCTCTAGAATACTTATCTTGTTTTCATAGTCTGATGTTAAGGTAGTTAACAGCTTGTCCATTATATCTTCTTCTGATATTTCTCCACCATTGTTTCTGATTCCAAAGATTGCTTCATTTATCCTTTGATTGTAGGCTCTAATGTTATCTTTAGGTAAAATCTCAAGACTGTTTTATTTCTTTTTCCATGTCTTCCTACGTTCATTCTTTTCTTGAATATCTCCTTCAAACATGTCTTCTAAATACTCCCATATTGTGTATGCTTTGTCTAATTTCTTGATCTCAGAAAATTCACTGTCACATAGTGCACTTATAAGGGCTTCTTTGGCAACTGCATTAGCTGTGAATGTATCCTTCTATTTACTAGTAGCATCATCTCTTGATAGATCTTTTAAAGAGGGAATAGTAACTTCTTGTGTGGCTATCTCAAATATATCAAAACCAACACACTATAGATGGGTTTTCACTTTGTTTTTCCAATCTAGATAATTTTCTCCGTCGAACTTAGAGCTCTCTTTTCTGAAGTAAGACATTTGATCTACCTTAAGCTGTTAGGATTCTTCTCTAAGGTACTTGCCTCTGATGCCAATTGTTAGAATAGTCCCAAAGGATAACTGAGAGGGGGGTGAATCAGTTAACAGTAACTTTAATTATTTTCTCTTCTTTAATTCGGATTAACATAGAGTAAATGCTCATTCAGATAACACAATACACAACACACAATTTGACTACGGGGAAACCAAATGGTAAAAACCCCGGTGGGAATTATCACCCACAATGAACTATACTTGTTTATAGTAATCCCTGTTAGAAGATCTTGCAACCCTATTAGGAGTTGTTCTTTACAAATTAATAAGTATAGTGACCTAGTTAAGGGTCTGACCCTATTAGGAGTCTTTTAGAAATAACCCTGTTAGGGGTGAGGAATCACTGTCCAAAAGCTCATTGCTTCAATGGTGAAGGCTACAACCTTCAGAAGAATAGATATACACTATATCTGATGATGAACTATAGAGTAGACATTTTGTCTTGATCAGTTCTAGTGTATTGTAATCTTTCACTTCTTCACATAGATCCTTGATGAATGAAACACAACTGATATTCTGCTCTGTACATTTTTTGTCTCTTCTCTTATCATTCACACTTTTCACTTACAAACAGACTACTATAAGTATCTTCTTTAAAGTAGAAGGTAATGAAGACTCTTGGAAACATTTCAACAACATCTTTGTTGGCTTAACTAAGCATGCAAACAATATTAAGTCTGCGCAACACAAACTGAACAGATGCGACGCTTCACTAAGTCGGCTTCACCAAATCATCTCAAATAGTATGATCCTAATGTTACATGATAGGCACGTTTAACCAAACATAGTTAACTCATAAATAATAATAAATAAACACATGCATATCCTGAAGATAGGCACAACTCAAGAAACACGTTAAATACGTCGGCTCTGAATAGACACTCTTCCAGAACTGTAACTGCCAATAACAGAATTACACAACTTGACTGAAACATCATATCTGGACCTGCGTGAATGAATATAGTAACCAAGACATGTCTACAACATGTATCTAACCACGCAAGGTTGGATAACATTGTTCTGATAAGTTCTTATAGAATGTTGTTGTATATTATATGTTGTCATCAATGACAAACATACAATCAATCAACTGCATAGAAACAAATCTCCAACACAATATAGAACACATTTGGGTGATTATGCACTTGGTTGTTACAGGTGTGAAGATTTGAAAAAGCTACACCTTGCAGAGGAAAGACAGTTAGAAGTAGAAGTAATGGCAGCCTTTTCCATTGTTGTCAAAGGGAGATAGATTCAGTGTGAAAATCCCTACTATTTTAGGGAGAACTGTAAAGAGGATATTGAGAAGATTGTATTGAGATAGGTACTTTTGGGTTGATGGATTTTCTCCTATGTTGCCATCAATGCAAAAGGGGGAGATTGTTGGAATTGGTTTCTATTTTTGTTGTTAGCATTCATGTTTTTTCACTGATGTCAACATATGTTTCTATTGAGACAAAACATACTAGTTATTAGTGTTGCTTATATAACTGACAGAAGTGTACGGGTACTATGTGATTAATTTAGAGAATGTGAAGATGAGCATGTGTACTGGTATGTGTTTTTATCTTATGTCTAAGGTTGTGTGGCCTAATATTTCAGATGGAGAAAGTTACAGAAGTTTTAGTGAAGACTAGGTACTGGATAGTGACAGTAAACTATGACAGAGTTAGTCTCTGAGTTTTGAGGATAACTTGCGTGTGATATCGATTCATGTTATGCAAGCTTGAGGAATGACGAAATACATGTTGAAGAATTTTTTTTATGATTCTTGGGTTGAAAGACTCTTGGTGACATCAGTTGTGGCATGTGTTCTGGAGAAGACCTATTTGGGGCCAACTTCATAGATGGAGCGTGTATTATGGATTGAGAGCGTGGATTACAGATCTTGGATTATATTTGATGAGTTGTATTTGATGTTTACTTGTTATAGGTACCGTGTGTATCTTAGCAAGGGGTTATGTAATTATTTATGCATTGGGGAAGTCTTAATTGACCGACCTAATTGCTTATTGTAAACCTGTATAATAAAAAGTTGTTTTCTTTTATGGAATGTGTGGTAACAAAAAAGTGTGGAAGCTGTGAGCTTGTTTCTGTGAAGTCTACTGGATGTAGAGTAGAGGTTGTGATTAGGAGAGTTCATTGGAACTGACCAAGAAAAGGCAGTTTCTATCAGACAGTTCATTGAGTTGTATATTTCATATACACTTGTATTTCAAATAGTAAGTCTTGAAGGTGGATTTAACCTTCTTTAGGCAGTGTGTCTGGGCAGTGAGCCTACTATTACTCTTGAATCCTAATAGGGTTTGTCCTTTAACAAGGACTATGTATTGTAATTCATTAATAAGCTCCTAACATGGCTAAATATTTTAGCAGGGATACTATACTCTCAGTACACTATTTGTGGGTGCTAATTCCCATTGGGGTTTTACCTTTAACATGGTTTCCTCAGCAACAAGTGATTGTGTTATGGTGTTGCATTTGTTGTGTTATCATTTGGATTAAATTTTTGGTTTATAATGTTTAATAATCTATCTCACAACTGATTCACCCCCCTCTCAGCTGTGTTGGTGGACTGTTATTCCTAACAGTTAGTTGTTGCATTATTAATTGTTCTTTCACAGGTATTCATATGCAAAAATTTAAATGAAAAAAATATCTTAGACTTCCAGAGATCATTCATAGAAACCAATTTCCATCTATTTATCATCAAATCTACAAAGGACAACCTTGTAAACATTCACATAATCTTTTGAGACCTATTCCAACATGGTTGTGACCCAGCCTTCCAAAACCTTGGGAGTGATTTCTCAAGCTTTGAAGAGAGGGATTATGATCCTTGAATCCCTATCATTATATCTTGTTAACAACACGATCAACACTCTTTATATTTTTATTAAGTATCATTTAAATTTCTAAAACTTATTTTATAGGGCCTACATTATTAATCTTATAATTCTTCTTTTAGAGACTAATTTATTTTGTGAACCTTACTCTCTAAGTAATTCAAAATAAAATAAATTTTACATTTCTAAAATTTATTTATTATACCTGCATTTATAATCTAATCTTTTTATTTCTAAAATTTCTCTTTTAGAAACTTACTTCTTTTGTAGAAACTTATCTTCAAAATAATTCCAAATTAAGTAAAATTTATTTTATTATTCCTACCTTTTTAATCTTTGTCCTTTTATACCTTAATTTTTATTTTACTCACAAGCATATAAGGACTTGTTCCTAAATAATTCTAAATAAAAAAATTATACATTTCTAAATTTATTTTATTATATCTATGTTTTTATTTTCTCTTTCAATAACTAATTTTATATGTGAAACTTGCCATCTAAGTAATTTCTTTATAATAATATTTTATTTTATTATAAATATTTTTCACCTTTGATTTTCTAAAGAATATGGATATGACTTCTCATAGCTTTGAATTGGGTATTTAACTTGATTTATTATCTTAAAATAGATTGGAATTCATTTGGTTGTTTGATTTTTCTAAATTCTTTGTAAGGTGTCTTATATTTTATTATGATAGTTTATAAATAGTATAGTGATAATTTTATAATTGTGGAAGAAAAAAAAAAGTATTATTTTTATATATTTATATATCTAATTTTAGTCTAAAATTTGAAAAAATATTATTGAAGCATTTAAATTGGATCATTTTGCATATGAACTAACACAATTTTAAGAATATCTCTTAAATGTATTTCAACCTACATTAAATGATACTGTATCACATTTCATTCATTTTCATATCTTGAACAAAATGATATGTATGGTTATGTCATTGAGGTAAAATTGTACATCTTCAAAAATTCAAAAGTGTTTCCTACTATTTCAAGTTGACTCTATCCTTAAATTGAATCATTGTCTATAACTTGCATTCTAGGGTGTTCAAATTGAGCACCTAACATGTCAAATTAAAAAAGAACAACAACCATTGAACCAAGGAACAAACAATAGATGTAAATTTTTGAAAGAGAATTCTAAGAAAATCAAATCTTATGTCTAGTACATATCAATTACATAAATCAATCAAATCTAATTCAACTATCTACATTTAAATAACTAACTAATATTTTATCTTACACCTTTTAATTATATTTATATTAGTTTGAAGTCTAGTTAATTAGATAGAACATTTACTTTTTCTTTAAGTCTAATTAATTAGATTGAATTAAAATTTTCTTTTCAAAATCAAACCAAATCAAATTTTGAATCTAAAATATCTTTTCTTTTCCACATTAATACTACCATGATCAAATGTTTGACCTTTAAATAACCCTTTCATTTTCTTACACGTAGCCTCTACTTACATTTATTTTTTCCATGCTGAATTGGTGAAGGTTATAACATCATGGATGCGACCTTGAAAAAAAATAGCGGCAGGACTTTGAATATTTGAGGACAAAAGCCATAAAAATATTGGGGATCACAATGTTGAGGGAGAAGTTTTGATAACAATGTGCATTAAAGAGGTAAGAATTGAAACGGAAGTGCAATAAAATAGTAGAGGAGTGAAGAGAGAAAGGGAAAGGTGGTTAGAAGTTAATATTATTAAAAAGATTGAAAAGAACTATTATTGGTTTTCAAAAGGTTGTTTTTAAATTATGAGTAGTTTGATGAGATAGAGGTATTAGGAAAATGGAGAAAATAAGGTTAGTTTAAATGAGTAATTAGAATTGGAGATTAAGTATTAATGAAATATGTGTCATTTGAATTGGTGATTATGTATTTATGAAATATATGCGATTAAAATTGGAGCTTAAGCATTTATGAAATGTGTGATTGGGTTTGAAGATTAGGTCTTTATGAAACATGCGTGATTGGAATGAGAGATTTAAGTATTTATAAAATACAGGAGGAATAAAGTTTGGTAGATGGAGGAAAATAAAATTTGGTAGATGGACAAAAATAAATGGGCAAAGAAATTAAAGTTTCTTCAATGAAAGAGACTAAAAATAACAATCACTAGCTTTCAAATCATATGTTGTTTTTGAAATCATGAGTAGTTTGATGAGATAGAGGCACCATGAAAATGGAAAAAATAAGGTTGGTTTAAATGAGCAATTAGAAATGGACATTGGGTGTTTATGAAATGTGTGTCATTCAAATTGGTCATTATGTATTTATGAAATAGTTGTGATTAGAAATGGAGCCTAAGTATTTATGAAATGATTGGAATTGGAGACCGAGTTTTTATGAAACACGTGTGATTGGAATTGGAGATTTAAGTATTAATAAAATGTGTGAGAAATATAGTTTGGTAGATGGATGAAAATAAAATTTGGTAGAGTGGGCAAAGAAATTAAAGTTTCTTCTATGAAAAGAGATTGAAAATAACAATCACTAACTTTCAAATCATAGGTTGTTTTCAAAATCACAAGTAATTTGGTGAGATGAACAATCGTGAAAAGAAAATAAAGTTAGATTTGTTTAAATGTATGATTGAAATTGAAGACCAAGTATTTGTGAAACATATGTAATTGAAATTGATGATTAAGTATTTATGAAATATGTGAAATTGGAGTCGAAGGCCAAAGTATTTATGAAATATGTATGATTGGAACTTGAGACTAAGTATTTATAAAATGTGTGAGAAATAAAGTTTGGTGGGTGGACAAAAATAAGTGGCAAAAAAATAAGGTTTCTTTTACTTATTATATGTTTAAGTTTTATATTGATTAAATTTATGTGAAAGAAATACAAATTATTTTTTAATCTTTAAGTTTAAATAATAGGGAACATGCTATGACAAATATTATATCATATATTTCTGAAAAGTGCATAATCAACAACTTTATATTTTCAAATCACAATACTTTATATACATGTCATGAATGCATAATTATAATATTTTATGTGAGAGTATTTCATCGCAAATCCTTGTGATAAGGTGTAAGGGATAAGAGTGTGTAACCAATGTTTTTAAAATTTCATGTTGCAATATTGTATACTCATGTCATGAATGCACAATTGCAATACTTATTTGACTTATTTAGCATATGAATCACTTGCTTCCTAGCATCTATCACTCTTTTTTAACTTCCAAATATTTCGACCCTCGATTATGAGCCTTTGATACTTTTATACCACAATGGAATAATCCATATGGTGCAACCTAGTTTGCCAAGTTTAAATTTTGACATTTCACACCCAAAAGTTAACCATTTTGTAAAATAGTCATTACTTATTCATCAGTGTGCCTAAAAGTTCAAATTATAAATTATAGACATTGATTAAGAGTGTTTCTAAATTTATCTATGTAGAAGTGGGTTTGTGCTCTAAGATAGTGAACAAAAAGGCGACCACTCACCAAAGAAACCAAAAACAAGCTAAAGTCATATGCTCTTTTTAAAAATTCAAAAATCATGTATGTGTTATGGCTTAGAAACTCTAAGCCAAAATATGTACGTGTTATTTGAATTAACAATATGTGTTATTTGAAATAAAAACACGTATGTGCTTTTATGAGAACAAAACATATGTGCATTTTGGTGAAAATACATAATGTATATGCATTACATTGAACAAGAAAAATGTGTATGCATTTCTCCAAATAAAAGCTAGATGAAATACATGCTATAGTTTGGGGTTTTAGTTCTTGAAAATACGTACATGTTTTGAATGCTAATTAGTTTTTCCACCCCATAGTATTTTTCCATCAGGATATATACATAAAATATAACATTTAAGAACAAATTTATTGTTTTCTTTGTCTTTTTCCTTTCTTATACTTTAAGTTATATTTTAAGTGTATAGTGTTAGGATGTTTGAGAATGATCATAAATATCTACGAATCATAATTCATATTCTAGATTTCAGGATATCTTATAAATTTTTAGACTTAATTGAATTTCAGCAATTAGCAGGCTCTTATCATCATTCTCTTTCTATCTATCTCATGCTCTTTGTCTCCACCAAACTCTAGACCTATTTATTTCACTATCACTATCATTCTTCTCTCTCTTTACCTCTCTCTATCTCATTGTCTGCATACCTCCCATCAGTCACTCCCAACTTCTAATTCTCTACATGTACCTTCCCCCCTCTCTCCCTATTTATCTCTAGTGTACCCTCGCATGCTCCCTTTCCAGTTATCTATGCCTTTCCCTTTTCTTCTCTACTTATCTATATCTCCCCTCTGCCTCTCTGTACACATCTCTACCCCCTAACCATGCTTATCTACATAAATATACCTCTCTCTCTCTCTCTCTCTCTCTCTCTCTCTCTCTCTCTCTCTCTCTCTCTCTAAACAACCTAGANACATATATATCCCTCTCTCTCTCTCTCTCTCTCTCTCTCTCTCTCTCTCTCTCTCTCTCTCTCTCTAAACAACCTAGATAGAATCCCGTGCAGGAAGCCATCATCATTGGTGTTACATCTATAGGGTGGAAGGTTATGGATTTTCAGCCTTAAGAATAAAAATAGGAAAATAAGACAACAAAAATAAGATAAGCTCCACACTGGGGAGCACCAAAAATGTGCAAATCAAGGAGGTAGACACTCCATAGCACCAAAAGATTAAGTACAACATGAATGAAATAATTCAAGATCACCTAACATCATACTACTACAATCAAATTTGTAACAAGAATAATACACATCAAGTACATATACATGAGCATAAAGTAACTGCATAAATCATGATAGGAACCTTAAGAAGAAAATGAGAAACAAGCTCCATTCCTATAGCTAGAGGAATATTGTCTCTGTACTCTAATCCCCAATAGTGGTATAGGTTAGCAAGGCCTCCCAACCATGTGGAACCCATAGGCCCACCCCATCATGTTCATGGAGATAATGAACCGACCACAGTCACATAAGACACACACACACAAGAGGCTACACACACCCATCAATGCATGACTCAAGGTACACATATGATCATGAATGCAAATTTGCAGTATTCCAGGTCACTACTCAGAACACACTATAGGATACTATGTAGGGAATCTAGTGGAGTGTCACCACTTGGCTCGTACTAACCCAAGTGGTATGTGGTGTGGTCAATCAACTCCCTTAAGAGGCCTCATACTATGTCCTTGCACCAGATCGTGCAGGGACTAGCTATCATACAAACACCACATCCTTGAATGGCTCACGTACGACACTCGGCTACCGTACATGTGTTCTCTCATCTTGCATTAAGTTTTATTACCTATGTGTTTATTTGGTTATCACTTTATTAAACCTCTTCACGTTACCTTGTCGACTACTTCCAGGCTAGGATAACTGTGAGAAGCCACTCCACATGTCTACTTGTACATACCCTTTCTCAGCATATGATGAGTGACACAAGGTAGTGCAATTTCCCAACCTGACCCGAAATGATCAAATACTCAACTGACCTATATCCAGGAATTTGGGTCTCATAAGATCCCACTATAGGAACGCTCACATGCATGTGGATGGGTCCAAGCAACTCCACATAAAAAATTAAACAAAAATATGCAAGGGGCTAGATCTGGGAAAACCAACAAGATGATAAAAGCATAAACACACTCAAGAAAAAATGATCGAGTGGGAACCAAAAGGATATACAATAACACATACCTCAATCGGCCACTTGACAAGAGCATGTATTATCATGAAATGCATAATCAATCTCGTTAGCAGATGAGGATGGCACACAATGCCCAAAAGAAACCAATTACTCAAATTCAGGCAAATCCGGCAAAAGGCAAAATCCACAATTTAAACTTGACAGAGCACTTTTGGATCGTGATATAAAAATACTCAGAATGTCCTCTAACCATCCTCACTCCATGATCCTACTCCTTGTAGAAGAGGCTACAAAATACATAATTCAATTCGAGCCAATAGGGCGACAGAAAAATACTGGGTGACATGCAAAATGAGGCAATGCCAAAAACACCCAAAATTCAAACATTTTAGAATTTGATAAAATCAAAAAATCACTTATAAAAATGTCTAAACTCCCAAAAATCAATTAAAATTCAAGTTCCAAGCACACATGTAAAATGTGACAACATAACTAGGTAAAAACTTCAATTTCCAAACCATGGAATCACATAAATACTCATGCCTACCCAATTGGGTCATGGAAATGCATAAAAATGGAGGGGAACACTAGTTCTCAACCCCCTAATATTTATCAATTGAAATAACTCAACAAAATAGAGTAAAATAATTAAAATGAGAAAGCCCTACCTCACTCCAAATCCTCAAAAATCAAAATGAAGAGAAGAAAATGAGGAAGACTTTAAACAGGATAAATTTTTTGGATAAGATGGAGATCCACCCTATGAATCCAACAAGTCTATCCTCGCGACGATCCAACAACCCAATCTCCCACAATGAGAAAAACACTAAAATTTCCAAAGAGGGTTTTGGAGCAAAACTCAAATTCTCAAAACATAAAAATGAGAAGTGAGTCCAAAACTCACGTGTTGCCTAATATAAGCACTTTTTAGAAAGTGACTTATAAATTAGAATATTAAGACACTTAATAAACTAATTGGCCATTTCCCAAATTAATTAAATTTATTCTAGTCATTAGGAAATCAACTACGGAAAATTAGCCGGTAAATAAATAAAATAAAATGAATCATTAAAATCCCCCCAAAATACAATTAAATCAACATTTAAATTTAATCATTTCTGCGATAACTGTGGAACCCTAAAAGAACAAACATCACTCACTAGTCAAATCACATAATGCATTATGAATCTAGATTTACCATAATAACCGGAGAATTAATAATAATAACAATATTACAGATACGTTGCCCATACAGGGATGACATTGGATCAACATAAAAGGTCAAGGTCACTATCTCTTGGTGCCATTGTCAGGGATATAGGTACACACTCAAATCCTATAACTCAGGATGAATGTACCTTGTACATGTTCAGTAAGAAAGAAAACATCAAGTGTAGGTGCTTAACATATAAATAGTCGAAGCACAAACAAACACGGTCACTTTGAAGGAGAACAGGACATCATGTAGATCTTCTAAGAAAGTGACTACGACTCCATCTCACTTCATACTGGCACCAACATGAAAAATGTATAGCAATGGTGTAGTACATCATAACAATATATAATCACATGATATGAAGTTTAAATTAAAGCATCTAAATAATAATTTACAACCATCTAAGAATATATCTATTGAAGGTAAAAGATAGATATCCACGACATAAAAGAACCATAATTAAGAGTCCAATAACATCCGTCTGATAAAAATATAATCCTCAATCCAAATCCAAATACAAAATAAACCAGGAATCATCATAAATCATCATCATGTAGATAGGATCAAAATATTACTTAACATCATAATCTAACATTTAAAATTAGCAATGATACATGTAACTGAAATAAGGTACGGTAATCGGCTACATCACATAGTGAAACCACCATATCAAATCACAGGGATAATCATGGAATAACAACATCATGGTACAATCTAATAATTCCCAATCTAGATAGTATCTCAACAAGGTAAGCTATCATAATTAGGTAACCACTGGCACATACCTTAGTGAAACCATCAAATCACATCACAAGCCAAGTAGGCAGATAACAATCATAACCACAACAATAATCTTGGATTGAGCACAAGAATAAACTGAATTGGGTGCATCTCATAATGCCAACATAATACCATCACAAAGGAATAATCACTGAAACACAATGAATCCTAAAAACTCATAATAAAATTCCCATAAGACTCAACATTACCAAAAGTTATACAACTAGCATAAGGACATAAACAAGTTGTCGATGCAATAGCATAGATAAGATCACCCTAAAGGTACAACCTCTCATGGGTCCAAAATGATCATGAAATACAACATAAAATATCAAGGCCTCATCCACCAGGACGTCATACAAAATGCAAATGGGAGAGGCACTACATGGTTTATACGGGGGTTTCAAAATGTCAGTCAAAGTTTTCTCATTGGGAACTGCCTTTACAAGACGACTAGGAGCCTCATCCCTAGGGTTTGAGGGGTGTTTCTTAGCAAAATCATTTCTACCATTAATCAATGGGAAATTATTCCTGTGATGCCCTTCTTTATGGAAGATAAATCAAGCATTTAAGCCACACAAAATTTCAACAAGGAAAATAAAGGATTCATTACCCATATCTACCTTCAAAAAATCTGGTATATCCATGCCAGGATTAAGAGCCAATAAAAGTTGAGTATCCAAGTGAGGAAAAAGGGTATTGGACTCTTCCATTTTAATAACATTTCCTAATACCTCCATATTTTTTGGGAGTATTCTCCATAGGAAAGGGGGCAAATTCTTTAATGTTACCCACCCAGGGCTCAAAATAACCAGAACCTCATTTTCATTGGTATATGATGACCAGGCTAGTGTCCTAAAAGAACAGAAGCATGTATTCTAAAAATTATCTTTTAACAACCTCAAGTTGGCTAGAAGGTGTTTTAAGAAAAAATAAGAAACATATTCCTTGTATAATTCTATAATAGGTCTAATGGAACCCTAGTCTCTTTGACCAAACATTGAGCATTCAATCATTCATGAATTTTTGAGAGGGTAACTTTGTAGTGTCTTGAGCTTCTAAGAAGATAGAAATACTACTTAACCTAGCCTTTTCTTTATCAATTAATTCAGACATAAGTAAATTAGGCTTAATTACCAATTAAATGAGTGGTAGGCTCTTACCTCCTTCTCCACCATTATCTCCTAAAGTCTCAATGCATGTGATAACATCAACGATGAATTTTTCTCCCTCTAGATACTTGAAATCAAATCTAGCAACTGCTTCTGAGAACGTCTTCTTTCCAGCTTCACGTCCACTCGCAGCATCTTTGTCTGACTCCAAGACAGTTTGATAAGGTAAATTAGCATCCATTAATTATAGGGCACTACACTGACCTCCCCACATCTATCCATGAAACAAACCACATGCGTGAGGGTTTTCTTAGATGGCTCCTCAAATAAGTTGTAGAGCCCTAGCCTTTAGTGGAGAGTTTTTTAGCAATAAAAAATAAGTATTATTTCATACTTGGGTTCTTTATTTTTTGGATAAAATGTATATCTTCTTGGGATATAATTACCCCATCAAAAATAGATCTCCTCGACACAAAGATTTTTTGTTCCTCTCTAATAATTTTTGGAAGAATGTTTCAGTCTATTGGCAAGTGCTTTTGTTGGTGCCTTGTAAATGGTATTACATATAGATATTGGTTTGAACTCATCTAAGCATGTTGATTTATCTCTCTTTATATTGAGAACTATAAAGGTACATTGTTAATTTCTCTCAATAAATCTTCTAAAAATTCATGTTGCTTCTAATGTTGCAGTAATCTTTGAACTTAATATTGGCCAACATTTCTAAAAGAACTAGTTGGGAATCCATTAGGACCAGGTGCTTTGTCTGGACGAAGCTAATTAAAGGCTTTATGAATTTACTTCTTTCAAAAAAATTTCATTAACATTTGTTATCCTCCTCTGATACAATCCAAGGGATTTCATTCAACATCTCTTGTTGGACTATTACATCTGATCCCTCAATTTGAGTAAACTTGAGTAGAAGGTCACTATATTTTTTTAATCTCCATATGATCTTATAAAGTCCTACCATTTTCATCATTGATCTTATGTATTCTATTGACACTTCTCCTTTGTTTGGTACTATTGTAAAACAACTCTTGTATTCTTGTCCCCGTCTTCAACCCAAATCTCTCTAGATTTCTAGCACCAAAAATTTCTTCTTTACATAAAATATCCTCATAATCCTTTAATAAATCATTTTCCTTACAAAACATTTCTGAGTCCAACCCTTCAATATTACTTGTTCATTGAGTTCCTTGATATTGTGTTCAATTGAATTCTTTGATTCAAAAATGTTCTTGAAATGATCCTTATTCCAACAAAGCAGTTTTTATTTTTATTTTCTTCAGTTTGGATATAAAGAAAAATAATTTGGATCCTTCAAACTAATATTTATTCCACCATTTGTCTATTAATACCATAAATTGTTCATCTTTCATCCACATATTCTCAAATTTAAATGGGCATAACAATGATTGTTTTCTCCTAAAATGTCCAGATGGATGGGAAAGTGATCAGATCCTGAAATAGGAGAAATGAACGCTTTAAAATAAAAGGGGAAACTAGTCAAGTCACCTTTTGAAAAAAAAATATGTCTAATTTTTTAGCTATATAAATGAAACTAAGTCTTCTATTATTCCATGTGAATATTCCTTTTTACAACTCAACCTTGAAAATATTCTCATTTGTCACCCAATTTATGAAGTCAATTTATGGTTGGAATATTTTTGTATGCACCTTTTTTTTCTGATAGATGAAGAATGACATTGAAAACCTTGCCAATGATGAAATTCATTTCTGACCATGCTTTTAAAATACCACTTATCTCTTCCCACACTTCATCTTTCTTCTTTGATAAAATGGGACCATAAAATTTTATTATTGAGAACATTAGATTGCTAATCAAGCTTTTAATTGAACCTTCAAGTCAATTGGTTCTTCCTTCCAACATTTGAAACCGCACTTTGTCTAGGTTCCGCAAAATTCAAGCTAAGCTTCTTGAGGATCCTATAGCTTCTACTAATTTTAGCTCCCAAATGCCTATTGATCTTTTGAATTTTTCTACTTGACCAACATTTAATTTTGTCTCTAGCAACATAATTATTTATGCCTTGAATGATTAAATGCAGTGTTTGATTAAATGTTGCTTGTTAGGGACGTTCAAGTTGTCTAACTCTATTTTCTGAATTTTCATCACAACTTAAGGGCCTAGTTTGGCCCACCATGATATTGCACATACCCATTATACTTATTCAGAAAATACATACATTTTTGTTCTCATAAAAGAAAGTACATGTTTTTATTTTAAATAACAAATACGCAATTTTATTTCAAATAATATTTAAGCATTTAGGCATGTACTTAGGCTTGTATGATGAATATTTGGCTTGGGAGCTTCATTTCCCTCTATTTAGCGTGTTTTTTATTCCAATGCGGTTTCTCATCGTTTCATCAAGTTTGTACATTATCAAGTGGGTATTTGTAAAATTACCACCATAATTTCACATGTCTCCTAAACTTCCTAACTATACAATTTTTTTTAGATTCAAACAATATTAACATATTTATTTTTAATTTATTTTACCAATCTTTCCATAGTTCTTAAAGACATATGTGTACCATTGTTTTAATAAATTTTGACCTGCTTGTCCAAATTTGAAAAAAAAATCATTCTACACTTTCTTTACACTTAAAAAAAATTGCATTTTGGATTGTTTAACTGCAAGTTATGTGACCCACACAAACAAGTATAATATTTTCAGGATCCACTACTTCGAGAAATCATAAAAAAAAATATTTAACCAAAAAATAAATATTACACAATTTCTAGTGCTCAGTCTCAATTATCTTTCTATAAAAGGGTTTTTCAAAATGGTAAATGTAACTATATATTTTTTGACCCACGCAACAGACACTGTGTTATATTATGTTAAAGATAATAAGAACACTTTTGTGTGCAGGAAGGATTTGACTCTCTTAATCTTAACCATTTTTGAAAAACTTTAGTTTTTAGAAACAAGAGTTAGAGTACTA
Organism: Thuja plicata; assembly: GCA_018584345.1. Taxonomy (NCBI): domain Eukaryota; kingdom Viridiplantae; phylum Streptophyta; class Pinopsida; order Cupressales; family Cupressaceae; genus Thuja; species Thuja plicata. The sequence continues at coordinate 4,128,300 of MU223423.1, forward strand.
CAATTCTTGTTCTTTTGGCATCTTCAAACTTTTAGTTCACCAATCTCAAATTTCTCCTCTGAGGTCAAGTTTAGTTGATTTTAGAAAGAAAAAAAAGTGGTCATTTATACCTCTCCTTTTGTTCATCATCTTGGTACACTTACCCAAGTTAAATCTTTCTTTACCCGAATGGTGGATCACAAAATGTGATGTGACTTGTTGATGCTTAAAGCATATACATAAATAAATGTAGAAGCACTCTTAATCTATATTTGGGCTTGTGGAGATACTATGCCTCTCGTAACTATATACATGTACTTGAAGATATCTCCCAAGTTATTTGAATTAATATATCAAAGTAGATTGAGTGTTATTTAAAATGTACATTTGATTCAAGAGCAATCAAAGTTAGATTATATATGAATAGTATATTTATTCACTTGTCCACTACATTTCGCATTCATATTTTAGGTTTGGTAAGTTGAGTTACTTTGTTCTTTACCAAAGGCTTCTCTATCATCAAGAAAAATTAAGGACAATTCATTTATCTTGAAGTAAGCCAACCATGCTTCTAAGCATGGCCAATGCTTTAAAAAAGGCATATAATTGACAGAGGAGACATAATTCTAAAAAATTTACGTTGAAAATAGATAATGTTTAACAACTCAAACCAAATCACACACCACAAATTATTCCAAAGAAATATACTTCATTGCATGAAGAAATCATTTAGCTCCTCGGTTGTAGATCTACATCTATATCTTAGCTTCAGATAATTTATGACAATATTATAGCTAAAAAATAATAGAGTCAAGCCTCTATGAACTTAAATTAGAAGACCACCCAATCTCTCCAATTATTACAACTTTTTTCTAGAGATAATTTAATTATTTAATTAGATCTAGATTAGTGTAGAAACATAGAAATCTACCTTTTTTAAAATAATAGTGATTTGGCATTCTTATACGACCTATAGTCGGGTATTTGAAGGATCATGATATGCCAAAAACTGGTGGTGTGAAAAAATGAGCTTTTCACTCATCCAAAAGCGCACCCAAAAGTTTGTTGACTATTTAGTAGGCCCGAGTGTCAGTACACCTAGCCAAACCAAAATCCAAAGCTAAAGCATTATCGGATATTCAATATTCATTAGTGAAAATGTATTGTTTCCCGCGGCTGCGTTCAACATTTTCATTGTGAAAATGTTGAAGCAACCAAGCAAGCATATCGTATATACGTTAGAGATCATATATCTGATTTGCTACAGTAAAGAGGTAAGTTAAATTTATAAGTTTCATTGTTGTTTTTGGTTTGTGAATTATAATTTGTAGTTTTTTTAAAAAAAATAGGGTTGAAATGATATTGTTTATTATTTTTTAAAATTGATTATAAACTAGGGTTAAAATGATAAAAACTAGGGTTAAAATTAATATTATTTATTATTTATTCTTTATTGTTTTTGAATCAGACATGGATTCAAACCAATCAGAAAACCCTCCCATTGAGTCCGCAAACAATATAGAACCACCTCAAAACAATCCCCGACCTTCACAAGACCAACCAATCTCAAACCCTCAACCATTACAGGATCTCATAAGAGATAATGTAAATCAGCTTAGAGGATATCATACCACATATGTGAATATCCCCACATTGCGCCCCATGTTTTCCACATTGAACTCCATTATTGAAAGCATGGAGAAACTCATAGAGAAACACATTGCTGCACTTCTTTGACGCGAATCCAGGCACGCCTAGTTTGATGATGGGCTTGACTATGATCAAGTTATGGATCTAAATACAACAAAACATGACATATGTAACATTTTTGTTGATACCAAAACCGGTTTAAAAGTGGACCCTAAAAAAACCAAGTTGTTAATTAAATGGTACACAAATTATGTAATACATGACAACTTTTGGGATCACTGGTGGATAGTTTTTGATAGACTACCCCACAGAAATTTGGCTGTCCCATTCTATTTTATAAGAAAATTGTATGCTGAATTTGTGCTCAGTCACAAGGTAAATTATTGGATCATGAGACAGAACTAGTGCATAGCCTTAGGCTCTCCTCAGGATAGGCTAGGGCACAATGGGTGAAATCAGGAAACATATGTCCCCCTCCCAAGATTTCACCACATCCTCCAGTGCATCATCCTGATATTATTGCTGAGGTCAGCTCACAGACTATTCGAGCATTCACACCTTGAGTGATCTACTGGTTAGGCAGAGTGCAACATTGTTTCCTCCTTATACTGATGATTCTGGCCCTTCCACATCCTCCATGAGCTCACATGTTTGTGTGCTCCATACTTGCGTTATGTGCAAGAATATGTGCTTGGGTCCCCTGAATGATAGTGATGCATATAACTATGTCTTCAAGGTGGATGATACTACACAACACACTACAGACACTGAAGCACCCCATGGAGATGTGCATCAGGGGCATACAAAGCCATGGACTTCTATTATGGTAAGAGTAAACAATTAACTTGTTACATTGTATTTAATTTTAAAAGTTCATATTTTTAATAGAATTTTCTTATAATGATTGCCCACTTATGTTTTTTTTATGTGTTTCATTTATGTCCAGTTGATGATAGAGGAGGAGATGGCACAAGTGGAGGGGTCCATGCTTTCCGCCATTTCATTTGGCCTTGACACTTCCACAGTACATATGTTTTAATGTACTCATTGGTTTCCTTTTATTATAATAGTATATATATGTTTTTTCTAATTTTTATGATCATCTTATTACATATTGATGTAGGTTTCACCAGTTGCCACTGGGGGGCAATGTGAGGGGGTTCAGGCGTCTGGTGTTGAAAAGGGGAAGGTAATTAAGTATTTTATATTGTTTATGCATACATGTATACTTGTCACTTGTGTGTACTCATTTTTAATTACATGCTTTATTTTACAGAGGGTGGTGTCTGATGATGTCATGAGACCGGTTCACCACGATAGAGTCACAAGCATCTCAATTCGCAGTGATAGCCCCATAGTACGTATATTTCTAAATTTATTTGTGTGTAATTTACTATCAAGTATATATTTAATATGACCAAGTCATGATTGTATGAAGTATCTATTTGACTTTTGTAGGTCACCCCTAGTTTGAGGGAGGTACCACACCAAGGGTTTGTATCGCTGATGACCCAACTGACATTTCCTGAAGAAAGTTCAACATAGGTAAGTTTTAATGTTAATTCAGTTATGTTTGAAACATGTATTTTCTACCAAGGATTTAACATTAAATAGTATAAGTCATAGATCAATCTCATGTTCGCAAACAGATATATAGGTCAGATTCGACATTGGTGGCATTGTCCCTTTGCTACCAAGGACGTATATTAGGTCTTCTGACCGCATGAGGAGACAGAGAGGCGAGGTACATGAGAGTTCAACTTAAATTATTTATTTATTTATTATTGTTGAATATGATTTTAAATTTTTATTTATTATTTGTAGAAACCATATAAATTAAGTAATGTAGCTTGGGGTTTCACTTTTGTGTTTGAATACAGGATCCATTAGATCCAAAGAGTAGTTCAAAGAGACTTCACTTTAATCATCCACCAGTAGAATAGGATGTCCTAGAAACATTTGTAGTTGAACTTCTTGTTTTGAGATGCCATATGACACATTTTGAGATGGCGTATGCCATATTGTATCTAGATATGTTTATTTTGAAATTGTTTTGAGATGGCATGTGCCACATTTTGTACAAAACTATTTCATTTATACATATCTACATGTTCATTTCTGATTATTTTATCTTTGTCATGTGTTCTATGTATGTATCATTTCCATATTATATCTTTGGAATGTGTTGTATGTATGTATTATTTCCACATTTTGTCTTTTTCATGCATTGTATTTATGTATGTATGTTCATTTTCATATTATATTATTTCCATGAGTTGTATGTATGTATTATTTCCATACTACATCTTCATTCTCCATTAGCCATCTGGTGCACTATACTTTTGAGAGCACGAAAATGTTGATTGCAAGTTTCATGGTAGATAGGAGTGTAATTGATTAATGTTTTATCAAATTCATTATGTTATTTAACATTTATTTTATATGTGTTTATTTGAAAGAATCCATTGTTGTGATGTTGGAATAACTAAACCTCTAATTTGGTTTTCAATTTCCTTCATTCATACATGTGCCATTCCCACTGAGACAACCTTTGATCCTTTATAGATTTGTTTGTCATTTGATTAATGTTATCCATGTTTGAATAGATCTAAAAGTACTTTGCATGCTTTGTTTATACTCCTTGCAGTCAATGTAATGAAATCTCTTTACGTCATTCTATTAAATAATTAACGTTCCTTGTATTTCTATTAAAATAAGTTCAACATTTTTTCTTTATATTGTTCAAAAATTTTAGCATATCTTATTTACATTGTAGTTCAATGTACTTGGTTTTACCATAAATTCAAGATTTAAATTCAATGGATTGTGGAAATCTGATCGATTTAATTTTTCAAACAGTTCAACATGCTTTGTTTATGCTTGTATATTCCTTTGATGCATTTTATCAAACAGTTTAATGTTCTTTAGTTTATGCTTTGGTATTTTATCACGACATTAAGTAAAATAGCTTGTGTACATCTTCTGTTTCTACACTTCACGTTGGCATTTAGGCACAACTAACATGCTTCACACACATTCTATAATCAAATTGTCTCATTGCTTGAGGTGACGTCCTAGAGGCACTATTTGAAATAGAAAACATGCCTTGAAAGCTCCACATGTTGCAGCAATAAAAATGATTTTTATGCCTTGTTTGTTCTTCTAAATCTCTCATTTGTCTACCCGAGCTTGCAATTTCTATGTGCATTTTCTTGAAAGTCTTGAAATATTTCTCAATACATCCAGTCTATGCATATCCTATAAATCTCCTTAAAATATTCATGTGTATTTTATTCTTTGCGCTTCCACTGTACATTCTCCCTACTTGGCTCGAGCATAAAGAACATTGTAATCATTACATTCTATGAGAGAAAATCTCTTTGAGGATCTCTGTCAAATCTAAATAATCTGAGTGTAATCTCCTAGAACTGAGATACGTGCTTTTAGGCCTTCCCAAGACATTATTTTTTCACTTCATGGATCTTTGATATCTCTCATGAGGTCCGAGATATGGATGTCCAAAAATCATTAGCCAATTTGGCCTAGTGCACCTTGGGAACACTTCGGTCTGACATGCGCCATAATGTTTTTGATGCTATACGAGAAAAGAAAGGTCTCACCTAGTGTTTACCCAGCCAACTGGAGCCAATGGAGCTGATGGTTTGGTCCCATTATGAACGGTTTGAAAGATGCACCATTGAGAAACTTTCAACTGAGAAATAATAGAAGTTTTTGCACCAATCCAGATTGGGTTGCTAAATGGAATCCAAGTGGAATCTCCCAGAACCAAGATACATGCTTGTAGGCATTCCTAAGATGGTCCTTGTTCACTTCAAGGATCTTTTATATCTCTCACAAGGTCCGAGATATGGATCTCCAAAAATTACTGCCCAATTTGGCTTAGCACACCTTGGGAACACTTCAGTCTGACATGCGCTGGAACATTTTTGATGCTGCATGAGTGAAGAAAGGTCTCCCCTAGAATTTAACCAACCAAATAGAGCTGATGGAGCTGATGGTTTGGTCCCATGATGAATGGTTTGAAAGATGCACCATTGAGAAACTTTCAATTGAGCAACAATGCAACTTTTTGCACCAACCGAGATCGGGTCACCAAATGGAATCCGAGTGGAATCTCCCAAAACTGAGCTATGTGCTTGTAGGCCTTCCCAAGGTGGTCCTTTTTAACTTCATAGATCTTTTATATCTCTCATGAGGTCCAAGATATGGATCTCGAAAAATTGTTGCGCAATTTGGCTTAGTGCACCTTGGGAACACTTTAGTCTGACATGCGCTGGAACGTTCTTAATGCTACGCGAGAAAAAAAAGGTCCCCCCTAGTATATACCTGGTCAACTAGAGCTGATGGAGTTGACTGTTTGGTCCCACGATGAATGGTTCTTGATGGTTTCGAATTGTTAGTGCTATGTGACTAGCAGTGAAGCATAGACTAGATGCTCGATTCCCCATAACTTTTGATGGGTATTGTTTCAAGAACCAAAAATGGAGAAATGATATTCTCTCATGTTCCCCAAGATATCCCAAGTATTATATTGGTGGAGTTCAAGGTTTGAAGGTTACTTCCTTCATTAAGTGCCCCAATTAGCCCTTCCAAGCCAAAGTGAGGGTTCCTAAGTTAGAGGAGTTGTCCAATGTTTCAGGACTTGTCCTTTTGGGAAAAGTGCTTCCCCAACTAGTAATCTTTGATAATACAATTAATGATAATACAGATCTATATGGATGAATGAGGGCTTGAGACCAATTGGTGAAGTTGAGGATTGGAAATAAATTTCATTTGCAATTGGTTTGGGATCTTGAAGAATTAAGGCTACACCAATGGAGATGACATTGATATCTTCATGATGCAAAAGGTTTAAGGCTATAGGTTTTACACTCAAAATCAGTCTTCAACGCATTTGGAAGGACTCCAAATGCTTCATTACTTCTCATCAAAAATGAAAAGGGGTTTTTTCAATCCTTGTTTGCCCCAAAGAGTGGTTTGGATTATATTTAGTGTTAAGGGTAAGGAAGTTGGTATATGTAATGTTTTTGCTACAAATGACCACTATGATAGAAATACAATTGAACACCAACTTAATACTACATTTTGTTGATACTATGTGGGATTCATAGGTGACTGATTGAACACAAATTTGCACAAAAAAAACACAATTTATTTAAATCAAATACTTTACTACTTTGAACACATTAAACAAAGAATTACATTTTATTGTACAAGAATTTATAAGACATCTTATCTAACACATTTGAAACAAATCCTTAAGAATTTTTTGTTAACTATTTGCATTCTTGCATGTATTTCATCATTATACAAGTTTGACTGTACACACCACCTTTTGTACAAAATCATTGTATATCATTGATACAACATATTATGAATAAATATATCAATGTTATCAAAAGTTTGAGATATAGAATTTCTCAAAATCTTAGATACACAACTATATATCAAAATTTTAAGTGTCATTTCCACTCCTAAAGTGTATAAGTTTAACACATGGTACTCGATGACATCTACATTCCAATCCCTACATTCAGAAGACACAAATTTTTTTTTTATAGGTTGAAAAAAACATTATGAATGTATAAGTAACTAAATGAACTAGAGAACATGACTAGCCAATACATAGTGAAGTTTACCATCATAAAAGATCTGGGCTAATCAAATGCACACCTCAATCTCTTATATCTATCATATATGTATCCAAATGCACTTACAATCCACATACAAAATAAGGTTTATTGGCTCAAACAAGTAAAGAAAAAAAATACAATGAATGTATTGAACGTTACCGTAATGAACATGGAAAGCCTTGCAGTGAGTTGCACTTACCTACTGAAGTGTGCCTGAAGGGTCATCTCTCTACTTGAGGGTATTAAATATTACTTCATGATCAATAGTACTAATATTCCAAAGTTCCCTTGTCTTTGGTTTTCCTTGATGTTTCAACAACTTAACATTGGCTGCTATAACAAGGTGTGAATACATGAGAATGGTTTTGTGCTTCTCGTAGTCTTCAAATGTGATAATACCATTATTTCTAATCATGTATGTGTGAAACCATGTTCCCACAACAACATGTGATCCTATTTGATATGTGAACATATCATCATCTTTCATCGGCTGTGCAAGTTTATGCTTTCCTCGTACATGATGTGCTAACCAGTAATCTAATCTCTCATCATTCCCTTGTGGTGCAACCAATGCAAAAACATGTCCTGGTTGTAGAAGATCTGAAAGATGGTCGTAGTCAAGTGAAAAATCCATGTCATCATTTATTATAGAGAGTGTGACAGATAAAGGAGTTAGATAATGTGGAACCCACGTATCAACCCACTCACTTGACTCACACTGATCCCAATCACACTGAAGACACCTCAGACAAAAAAATGCCAACTCTCGTGTCCAAATGGTCCATGTACTAGCATCTGAGCTTCGAAATGAATGTATTTTTGAAGAATATTTCATGGTTTGAAAATCCAACCTATCTCTAATTGTTCCCAACTCAACCAACCAAAATAATCTGCGCACCGCTAAATCAAGAGTCCCCCTGTGACAATGCTGAAGTACACCAATAAACAATAGAATGAGCATCAAGGAGTTCTGCACCTGAAATCCTCAATTGTTCCTTAACTAGAGCTCTCTTTACACATGCACCTACTCCATCATGCTACCCTTTTCCATGACTAGCCTAAAAAAAACTCCAAATATGAGGTACACCTCTCTCTACATGCATTCTACATAACCAATAAAACATATGAGCATTTTTTAATTGACCTGTACAATTATCTAACCAAATGAGATGTCTATCCATAGAAATATCATTTTCCCACACCCACTCAAAATAATTCTCAAAGAAATGTTGGACATACTTGTGAGAGTGAGATCTATCATCGCTCATATAAAAATGGTATTCTCTGATTATCTTCTGGTCATCTTCTGTACTATTAGGGGAATATCTATATGTTATGTGCACAAAAATAGCAACCTGAATAGAATTGTAATATTGAGTTTGTAACTCATTTTGGGGTTGCAATGTATAGTTCTCTGCAAAGTCAATGACCGATATAATAGTGCCAATTGGGAAAGTGTCCTTACAAATCTTGAATTGTTGATCCAACCACTGAGACCTGTGACTATGCCTTGCATACTTGTAAAAAATATTCTTTCTGAAATCTGAAATAAAATCAGCTACATAGCATTCTTTTGAAACCAACTCACATCTAGAGCCTTCACCTCCACTTTTTAATGTATATTTAACGGTTTCATATACCTTTTTTTGGACAATTGTCTTTCCAAACTCATGTTTGCAACCCTCATGAAAACATGAAAAAAACTTCACTAGCCTACCACACTCTGAGCACTTGTCATTTAAGCAATCTTGTCTATAAAAGAAACATCCATCATCTCTTGGACATAAAAAATGATCTAGCAAGTCTCTTGATAAATTTGGAAGAGCACTTGCACCACACTCCTCCAAAATTTCACTAGTATGCAAATTAAAATGAATGGATCGTAACAATTCATGATGCATTAAAAAATCCACATGATATTTACAACAAAAAGTATTTCAAATCTTAAGAGGCACACAAAAAAAGCCTTGAATGCTTCAAATCTCGTTGTGATATTTGCAATGCTAGATGTATCTCACAAAATTTTTTGAACAACATTGTTTGAATCACCTCCAAATAATGTTTTGGATATGGGGTGCAGTCTCGAATGCCAATTTTCAACTTCAAGACATCCTTCACATTTGGTGACACTCTTGAGTTAGATTGCCAAAATAGCTAAATTTGATCCTTCACACCATCAGTAAGCTTCTTATCACAACATGGAAGTCTCCCACCATAAGCCCATGTATCATTTTTAAGAGGATCATCAAGTCTTTCTCTTCTTGCAAGTTCTCTATCCAAATTTTTATGATTTAGGTTCAAGTCAACACAAGTTTGTATCATCAAACGAGCCTTTCTCAAATGATGACTTACTAAGGAGGTTGTAATAACCCTCCTAGCGGCTCTCTTGTCTTTTTCCTTGGTAGTATTCCTAATGGAATTGAGAGCACTAAAAATATTTCACACAATAATAGTATTCCTCTCCTTTTTCTTGTTCACACTAATCTTCATTTTGATTAAAATAGGCCTCATCTTCTGCATCTTTAACAACTGCACAAAAAATTTCCATTGCTCAACCAATTTCTTGTGGCTAAAAAATTGATCAAAAAGTTTTGAAACCCACAACCAAACAATTATTTCTAATCGCTTGCCATCAAAATTTCTCATGTTGGAAAGTTGAGTATATATGTTTATATGACTCTATTTAGTGTTTTCATTATGGAAACAAATTCATATGAAGTTTTGGAGTCAGCACACATTATCAGAAGATCAGAAATTGGCTAAGTACAGAAGACTAGACAGTTAGCAGAGTACCAGAAGAACAAAGCATCAATGCACGTGCATACGGCCAAGTTAGGGCATGTGCCTTTGAAGATAATATTTTAAGTATGTATTCATGCTAATTCTAAGAGATCATGATCAGATATGCAAGTATGAAGAGGCTATAGCAAGATGAAGTGACTGAGACAGTAAGGGGCAGAACAGGACAGAGCAAGGAACAAACTGTTATAGTTTTGATTAGCGTGTGTTCATTTATTATTAAAATGATATGTGCCTTGGAACATAATATTATGAGTATGTGTACATGCTAAGCCTAAGAGAGAATGATCAGATTTGAAAGTATGAAGAAAATACAGCCAATTAAAGAGGTACAGCCAGTGAATGCCAGAACAGGATAGAGATCATGGAAAGAGCTGAAAGAGATTGTTTTGGTACAGAAGTTGCACATATCCTCAGGACTTTTGTCCTTGGATTAGTTATTTTTAGTGATCTAATAATATGTGGTTAAAGGCACATGACTTGATTCATCAGGAGCAAAAATTTAGAGCTAATTTGGTGGAGCGGACTGTGTGAAAAGACGTGTCTGTTCAGTTTGAGGAAAGTAGTTATAATTAATGTTAAGAAAACTTAATGAAGGGTTGTATGGTTATTTAAGTGATCAAGATAGATTTTAAAAGGTTTCCTAAAGCTGAAATGTTCATGTCTTTTGAGGAAGTACTTATAGAAGGTCATTTGTGATCGGAGAAGTTGCGAAAGCCAGAGATAAGAAAGTAGAGTAGAGTGTAAAAGCAGCAAAGATATATCTATCATATGTTGATGATATATATGTTGAAGTAGAGGCTTTTAGAGTGAAGAAAAGATTTTTGTAGTGATTAACAAGAGGTTAAAGCATCAACACACAAAAGGAACTGATCAGACAAGCAGTGTCACAATAGCAGTTCACCTTACATATACAATGTGTATCAAAGATCCAGAAGGTTGTAGCCTTCACCATTTGAGCAGTGAGATCTTGGACAGTGAGTCCACCACCCCTAAGAGGGTTATTGTAAAAGAATCCTAACAGGGTCTGACCCTTAACAAGGTCACTGTACTTCATACATTGTAAAGACAACTCCTAACAGGGTTAAGGATCTTCTATCAAGGATCATAAGAAACTAGTACAAAATATTTGTGGGTACTAATTCCCACTGGGGTTTTCCTCTAATCAGGGTTTCCCCATAATCATATCAAGTTTTATGTGTTCTTGTGTTAAGAATCATTGGATGTATATTTGATTTATGTTTAAGATTGTTAAAATAGAATAATTAGTGAAATACTGATTCACCCCCCCACCTCTCAGTATTTCCAAAAATTGGTATCGGAGCCTCTGGTCCTCAGCAAATAAGTTTAACCACTTGAGAAGATCATGGAAAAGGAAGAAATGAAACACTTGAAAATGAATCTTGAAGCAGCCCTTGAAGAACTTGACACATCTGAAAAAGAAAATGAAGATCTTAAACTAAAAGTTGATGGCATGCAAATACTTATCAAGAAACTGAAAAAAAAGAATTAAGGAATTGTTCTTCAAGTGATTTGGGAGAAGTAGTCAAAAAGTTGAATGAAGAAAATTCATCTCTGAAGGATCAGATTGAAGAATTAGATGAAAAGCTATGTAACAATCAAGATGCCTATGATGATCAAGTCAAAGTAAACAAGCAGTTAGATGAAGAACTAAGACAAGAAAATATGGAAATCTTGGAGCTAAGAAACAACAAAGAGCAGATGGAATCTGAATTGATTGTAGCAAAGAATCATATTGACAAGTTACACACAAGCAAGGATCTGATAGAATCCCAGTTGTATGTTCAAAAGGTTAAAGGAGATACCCACAGTATAGGATACAATGAAGCACAAATTTAGATTGATGTCATGCGAGAAAGAATGAAAGCACCAAAGGACATCACAGATACTAAGGAGATTGGAAATCAGACTAAAGACAATGTTGAACCACCTAAGGTTGAATGCAAGCTAGTTGACCGTACTTGTTATGCCTATAACAAGCATGGACATATTGCAAGGAATTGTAAAGAGGTAAGACCATTCAATGGTTAGTGTTATTCATGCAATAAATTTGGTCATAGAGCTATGAATTGTAAAACAAGTCAGAAGAACAAGAATTAGAATAATTAAAGAAATCAGAATCAGCAAAGACAAAGAAATTATCCTCAGCAAAATGTTAGAATCCCTCAGAACATTACATGTTAGATATGTAATTACAATGGACACATAGCCAAGCAATGCAGCATGATGAATAAAAACATCAGACCTCCTATCATTTGCCACTCATGTGGAAAGGTTGGACACATCTCAAGGTCTTGCAGATCAAGAACAAAAGAATCAGGAGAAGTTAAGTTTGTGGAAGCTAAAGCTAAATCAGATAAAATATGGGTCAAAGTAAAGAAGGATAATGAAGAGAACAAGGTAGCAGATGCATCCTCAGTGGATGCACCTTCTACTTCTGAATAGTTGATCCTCATGGTCTTAGGGGGAGCTATTCTAGCTCTGAACCTCTGCATGGCTGGTATACTCACCATCTGAGTATACGCCTTGGATTACAATTATTTGGTGACATTATGGTGCTGTATGAAAGAGCACACAATCTAAATTGTTATCAAGAACAAGAACGGAAGTTACAATTGCTTTCTGTGTCTACGCGACAAGTATTAATGGCAGAAATGTACTTTGCAATCACCAAGTCCTCACTTGCAGTCAGAATAAATGATTGGAGATCATAGAAGCCCTAGCAGTTGTATTATTAATGCATTACAGTTGTTCTCATCAACGAAGAAAGGAGATTTATAATCATCATTTGTTAAGAAAAGTCATTCGAGTTTGAAATGAAGCCCAAGCATGGACATGTCATTTTGGAAATTAGTTAAAAAATTACTTAGCAATCAAGTAAGCGGTTGGATAATAAAAAGAGCACTTGCAGTTCAGAAGGAAAGCATCACAATTACATTCTTCAGCAAAGATTGATATCAAGAAACTCCTTGAAACATCTTGAAATTGATTTATGAGTATGCTTCAGCACATGAATTTCATGAAGTGGAATGGGTCAAAAATCTTGTTGAACAGTGTTCTATGTGAGAGTATCAGTATAGCCGTTGGAGATAATTTTATTTTTGGAGCAGACCTGATGTTATCCTTGGAAGTGCACACTTATTATTGATCATCTAAGTGTGAATACAACAAAAGAGTGCTCACATAAGAGCATAATTGATTGAAGATACAATTTGAAATATCATGTGAAAAAGAAGATAAAACTATTATGACAGGTCCACAGGATTATGCGTCCATAGCCAAGGACATGGAGGATACATTCATGATTGATAATATTGAAGTATCAATGGCAGAAATGGATATTGATATAGAAAAGTTTGAAGAAACATTTGTGAGTACTCAAGAGGCTGAGAGTCTTTATATCAGCAAGAAGATATATTGATTTTAGATATAACAGGAAAGGAAGCAGAAAAGAGAAGACTGAAGTGATGGACAATTCATCATCATTGTTGTCAAGTTTGACACCCATAATAGACTTAGACTCATGGGGAGTAAATAAGTAAAGGGGAGTATATAATCTAAAGGAGTCATGAAAAATAAATCAGTTATTGCAGAAGAGAAGTATATGAAGAAGAGGCTCAGTGAATTGGTTAGAAAATTTACACTTGATCTTAGTTCACTCAAGGCTGGTCAAGCATCCTTGAAAGAGTTTGCAGCAAAAGGCAGAGAATATAATATCAAAGGGGGAGTAAAGTAATGTATAGAATATGGAGTATGTCATATGATCAAGGTCCTAGCACAAACTTGGAGAAAATGGAGAAGCTACAATATGCATTATGCGCCCATCCACAGATGGTAAAAGTTTTCCTAAAGCTAAAATGTTCAGGTCTTTTGAGGAAGTACTTATAGAAGGTCATTTGTGATTGGAGAAGTTGCAAAAGCCAGAGATAAGAAAGTAGAGCAGAGTGTAAAAGTAGCAAAGATATATTTTTTATATGTTGATGATATATATATTGAAGTAGAAGCTTTTATTAGAATAGGTAAAACCCTATTCTCCCAAGAACACCTGCATGCATAACCCTATGACATGGAAGAAGCAAAGTATAGAAGATAGGAAAAAATATGGAGGCCAAAAAGCCAGAGGAGACATCATATGCACAAGAAAACAATATATTAACAATATGTTTCAAGATGTTACAATGAGATGTGAAAACTCCTTATGAAAAACAAAGAGGTGAATCCTTACAAAAGGAATCACGAAACCCTAAAATGGAAAACCTAAGGTTAGCTTAAGCAACTAGAGTGAATAGGTGAGTTAGTAATTAGATTATAATGATTTAATTAATAACCCGAGAGACTATTACTCTAACACCCCCCTTAAGATAAGCTTAGGGAGAAGCAAAAACCTAGGAGACTACTGCAGAAAGCAGGAAAGAATGGTCCTGATAACAAGGCCTGATCAGGTACCCAAGTACAAGAAATAAATTAGATGAAGGAAACCAAGCCTCCAAACTAGGGAAAGTCCCAAAGAAAGGAACAAGAAAGAGAAAGAAGCATCTCTGAAGCATGAAGTTGTAAACACTGTCAGAAGTAACTGCTGGAACCCCCACTGAAAAAGTGCATGACCAGGTAGAGAAGACAAAGTCTAAAAAGCTGATCAATCAAACCCGAGAAGCAATAGAACCAACAGGAGAACCCCCCCACAATGATGAACAGGGAGAGGGGTGACAAGAACACTGAAATGCAATGTCAGAAACATCTACAGAAAGAAGAATCAGGAACACCAACAGTGCAACAGAAGTACAATCACAGGATAAAGGGAGGTGTCACCGACACACAACATGGGCTAATGTCATGGAAGGTACACTCACTTGACAAAGGTGGATGAGCACAAAAGGAAAAACATCATAACCCCCCATGACACTTTATAACTGAGTGCGAGTATAAACAAACACAAGGTGCTCAAAATCCTAGATATGCAAAAGTAGGCACTTTATCTCAGTGCATTTACAGAAAAGATAATGCTACAGAAGAGAAGCATACAATGCTCAGAAGTCAGAAAGAAGAGTGAGCCAAAAGAACATAAAAAGAGATCCCAGGACTTGTAGAACCCAAGTAATCTGCCAGAGTGTGAAAGAGAAAAACTCAAAGGAGAAAGAACCTGGAGTAGAATCTGGATAAAAGACCCCTGCAACTGAAAAACTCGTTGAACTGGCTTTTTGATGATGTCTAGTTTGCCAAAAATAGAGTCTGAATGAGCAAGATATGGCTCCTGGAAGGCAAAACCAAACATCATACTTTGACAAAAAAAACACTATCAAAATGGTAGAACCCAAAACCTTAACCTCCATCATTAAAAAGAGCTTGAAAAGATCTTTTCGATGATATAAAGAAGTTAGAAAAATACCTCTGTATGCTCCAGATAGAGCGAAAATAGTGCGAGAGGGTTAAAAACTCTACAAAATTAGGTTTTAAGCCCCTGGGGTTGAAAAATCCCAAGCCCCTAGGTGTATGGAACATGCAGGGGGCTAACACGAAGCCCATAGTCACCCATGTGACCGCCGCTAGTAGGAAAAGTGGCTCGCGGGGCTAAAGCCTGTTGGGTGGCGCTGCTGGGCAGCGAAGCCGGGTGGTGGAGGACTCCGGAGCGAAGGGTGGCGGTGGTGGCGGTGCGCAGGGTGGTAGGGGCCGCGTGGTGGGCAGAGTGGGCCGTGGGCACCAGAGGAGGTGCCGCCACTGGTGGCGGGGCTGGAGGAGCCGGCAAAGCCCACAGGGCCAGCGGGTGGCGCTGCCAGTGGGGCCCGGGCCACGGTGGTGCGGCGACAGCCCTTTTGAAATTTGCACCGGCTATGTTTTTAAATGCTAAAGCATCAATGCACAAAAGGAATTGATCAGAAAAGCAGTGTCACAGTAGCAGTTCACCTTGCAGATATAGTGTGTATCAAAGATCTAGAAGGTTGTAGCCTTCACCATTTGAGCAGTGAGCTCTTGGACAGTGAGTCCACCACCCCTAACAGGGGTATTGTAAAAGACTCCTAACAGGGTCCGACCCTTAACAAGGTCACTGTACTTCATACATTGTAAAGACAACTCCTAACAGGGTTAAGGATCTTCTAATAATGATCATAAGAAACTAGTACAGAATATTTGTGGGTACTAATTCCCACCGGGGTTTTCCTCTAATCAAGGTTTCCCCGTAATCATATCAAGTGTTATGTGTTCTTGTGTTAAGACTCATTGGATGTATATTTGATTTATGTTTAAGATTG
>MU223423.1:4144931-4211240 GCA_018584345.1 Thuja plicata
TCATCTTCAATCCCTACATTCTCATTTTCAATATTATTGTCATAAATCATTTCAAATTCATGTTCTTCTTCACTTGAAACTGCATTTAAGGGTGGGCCTATGCCCACATCTTCATTAATATTTAACATACCTTGTCTGTTGTTCCGATGGGCAACCCTATCTATTTCTCTATACACTTCAATCTCTTCATTTGTGAGCTTCCTCTTCCGTTTATGATTTCAACGAATACTACTCCCCATGGTGAAACCAAAAAGGTGATGGAAAAACCTTTGATAATATAGAGATTCCAACAAAAAGGGTGAAAAAGGTGTTTTTTAATCTTTCACAACTAATTTCCCGTGATATTCTCTACATAAAACGTGCTTCTCAGGCAGGGACCCAGAGAATCAATTTTTTATTTTGGATATGAGTAAAGCATATCGGATATTAGATAATATCAGATATCCAATATTATTGAAAATCAGATATTATCGGATATCCGATATCTCCCGCCCAAATTTGTCTTGAAGCTTTTCATTTTTATCCTATTTTGAATGTTTATTTTACTTTTTATTACTAGTATATTTTAACAATATTCTCTCTCTCTCTCTCTCTCCTAGGTATTATTGTTATAATATAAATATTAATAAATAATTAATACTAATATTGTACTATTATACAATAGAGAAATAAATAATAATAATATAATATTAATTTATATAATACAATACTAATATTTAAATAACTATATGTAATAGGGGAAATATGGAGATCTTTAAAATAGGGTTTTGAATAATGGGGATTTGAACACAAAAGAGACCATATGCCACATTTAACCACTTACAGTTAATTGTAATGATAAGGTGTCATGCCCAAAACTAGGGCAAAACACACAGACACATTTTTTTTTAAAACAGAAGTACATACAACTAACAATGGATGTGTTGAGGAAAGGTGATAACATGGTGAAGTTAGAATTTGAGTTTCAAGGTATATTCATAGATTGAATTAGGGTTACGCCACATACGGATGCAGAGTTGGAGCATCAACTTGACGTACGGGTTACATGAACTCTTGGGTCAGCTTGAATTGACTATGGTTTTATGTTTAACCATGTGTAGTATCGTGATGGTAATTAGGTTGATAAGATCATATGTTGAATTAGGTTGACCTAGTGTTACTTTAATTCTTAACCTTGATCACAACTTAATCTATTCAAATCTAGCTCCAATACTCTTTTGACATTAACTACTAACATCTATAAACAACCCGATATAACTAATTCACACACATTAGCTAACTAGTAAGAAGGGACTAAATTAATCTCAAGAATTAATATGTATAACCTTTCTTAACTACCCTTGGACCCACTTGAACATATACATTAAATTATCACTAATATGAGGACTAATTAAATTCTACTTCCTTTTAAACAAACATACATGAAACATTTACCCCTTGACATAATTAAAATCTAATAACAATTTCACTATATCAATTAAACTTTTAGTTTAAATCTAATAATCCAATTCTAATCTAATCTCCTAACTTACTAATAACAATTCTAATTCATTAATCCCCTAACAAAATTTAAATTAACCTTTAATAAAAAAAACAATTAAATTAATCCTCTAGTAGAAGCAATTAAATTAACTTTTAACAATTAAATTACCTCTAGTAAAACAATTAAATTATCCTCCAATAGAAAATCAATTTAACCTCTAACCCCTAGAACACATGAACAATATACATTCCAATTAACATAAGGAAATTAAATTAACTACTAACTAATATTAAGGATTCAATTTAAATAATTAACCATTACAAAAAAAAGACTATAACTCTAAAAGGCTAATTTAATACTAAATAAATATAAACATATGAAAAAGAATCTATTAATGCTAATCCAAATCAAATAACCTAACTAACCCTACTAACTAGCTTACCTACCCTATCCCATCACCCCTATTCCCAAGGCCTACTTGCCAAGTGGGTGGGGTGTGGGAAAATCATAACCTATCCTAAGGCTGCGAAAATCATGCAAGGAAGGCCTTTTGAAAAGGCATGCACATTCAACAAAGTGGAGGTGGGGACCACTACAAGATTTCCCATTTCAATGTGCAGCAAAAATATTAAGGTGAAGTCAACCAAAAAGAGGTAAGGGGAATTTCACATGGAAGAGGGTATGGGGTGGTGTTAAAGCCAAGGAGTATGTAGATCCCCATGTCAGACAAGTACGCATGGAGGATGAGTGATATAGAAGTTTCCTAGGCCCACCAAAACCCTTTACTAATATCCCAAGGAAAGATTTCACATGGGAGAGGATAGCTGGTTTATGTCAGTAAGCAAGAGACCTGACAACAAGGAGGAGGTGGCGAAGACATGGGGTGGGTGGTGTAGAACCCAAGTAATTTTTTGGAGCCCCTTTTTCATTTAAATTTTTTTTATTTAAATTTCCTTTCAATACTTACAACATAAGTGTGTGGGGCCCATAGGGATGGGTGCAACATCATGCCTCCCTTATTAATTAAAACTATGTAATAACATTAAAATGATAATTAGGGGGTAATTAAGGAGGTTTAGTGAGGGGAATATATAGAGAATATTCCCTGTGTAAAGGGGGGAATTAAATCCTTTCCCATACATTTTCCAGAGAGCATTTTTGCTCTACATTCTGGAAAATGTCATGGTATAATTTGGTTATAGCTTCTAACACATTGATGTTATTGATTTTCTTTTTGGAGTAGTTAATTGTTTGCATTTGATTTATTTATTTTTGCAATACACTAAATGAACTAGAACTTAAACATTGTTATTAGTTGATTTTTACATTAGTATACTACTTGTTTGATTTTCTATTGTTATCAAGTTTATCTCTTCTTTTCAAGGATTGAGGTTGCAATGTAAATTTTAATATAGAGCAATGATCCTATTGAAATAGAATTCAGATTTTCAAAGGAATAATGAAGTGTTTTTAACTTAAAATCAAATACATTATAGAGCTTACAAGATTCATAAATCCACTCAATTTTACATGCTATGAAAACTATTACATAATGAGTAAGAGATCTTTACACCATGATTGATAAAACCTTCAATATGGACACTACAACACTTAACAAGAAATAAATCTCAATACAAAGGAGTAACCTTGCAACATTAAATTTTCTCTCACACAACTACATCAAAATGAAGATTTCTCCCGAGCTTTTTCCACAATCATCTTGACTTCAAAACTTACAAATACATGAGGAGAACCATGGGAAGCTCACCTCCCAACCAAGATTTCAAGGAGACCACCCCCGAGCTTGGAGAACCCAGGCTAAATAGGTAACACATCCAAATTATCACAACCATCACATATGCACAACACAACAATTAACTCCCAACCAAGGCTTCACAAATGAGTTTTCCAAACCCATTGAAGTAGGGTGAAGGTGGGATTTTCCAAGGAGGATAATGCCATTGTCTATTTGAAATTTTTAACAAGATTTTTTCCATGCCTTTCCAAGGTTACATTGATATTCCTTCCATATACACATTTGGTCATTTCCTGTTCAAGGCAAACCCACATACATCTTCCATCCAATCTTCCCTTATCTCCCCCAAAATTAGGATCAAATACAATGGCATGCAAGGGCCCATACACCTTGCATTTTCTCCCTCTTCTCTCCATGAGAAGAGACTCTCACTACAATGGAGAGCCCAACTAACCCCTTTGTCCAAGGCCACTTCTTCCCTTTTCAAGGGTGAGTAATGCCTTAAACACCCATGAACAACACTCCCAATCTAAAGGAACAAGAAATTATACAAAAATCCAATTCATCCCCAACCCAACACACAATAACAAGATCTACATACAATAACACTATACAAGATTTACATATATGAACTCCATACAAAATTTACATATATGAACACCATACAAGATTTTCATGTTCATAAAAAAAAAAACATACAAAGCTAAAATGCAAGAGTAGTTTTCCATGGCAAGAATCCACCAACCTTGGTCCAAGAAAAATGGCAAGAATGTGGTTGAGAAGAATCTCTTATCCCTTTCTTTTTCTTCCTCCAACCCTAATTATCTCTAAAATTAGAGAGTGGGTGAACACCCACTAAGTTTATCCAAACCCTCTAAAAAGACCCCCAAAAGTGTACTCAAGACCTAGCAATTAATGAGACATGTCCTCTAGTCCTTTTGTCTTACCTCTTGTCTCCCCTCTTAATTGAGAGTTTAGTAAGGAGTGTGGGACAAGTTAGGTGCATGAGGTCATTTCCATTTTTGCCACTTTTGAAAAGTAGGAATTTTGGAGGGCCATAATGGTGATCTAGGCTTTCCATAAGTAAAAACTAGCCCCCAACCCAAGGTACCCCTTCTAGGGTTAACTAATTTTGGCCAAAAATACACACTAGGGTCACTTTTGACCCCTCCAAAGTACCCCTAAAGTTCAAATCCGAGTTCCAACTTGATGTGATCCCTATAAGACATCTATATGCAAGTGAGATTAATATAACATCCTATAAGGTTTGGTGATTCTTTCCCAAGTCCTAATTTGACATGTCACCATCCACATGGATAATACAAGTGTCAAGTGACACCAAGAAAATACACATCACATTCACAATGACATGTCCAGTCTACAACATGAATTTAAACTATTAACACACATTCAAATTATATTTACAAAAAAGATCACATTACAACGAGGTTTCAACCCCTTATTGGATTAAACTTTGGCTTACTCAATTCACATGTGTTTAGTCCTGATTCTCTGAATAATTCCATGGTTCTCTTTTCTGCACACTAAATTCGAGCATCAGTAGTCCAAGGCAATAAAGTCACATGCAAATATATATATCTATATATATACAATTCATAATTTGCAATGTTAGTCAATATGAAAAATTCAATTCTTAAATATACTTTTCATTAAGTAATTCTCAAACATGGTGTTTCCATAATCCTAACATTACGACATATTATTCATGCTATTTCCTAACTTTAAAGCATTATTCATGAAATAATCAAATCTAATCATGATTAAGTCTTTCTCATCAGATCACATATCTTTAAGCATGTATAACCAAAATCAACAATATGTTCTAGGTTCTAATCCGCATTAGAATATAATCCACATAATATAATCATCATCATAAATTTTAATCCTTGACTTCCAAATAAACATACATAAACTAAATCATTAGAACATGAACTCTTTAACTCACAAGTCACACTAATCATTCTAGATCTTATATAAATCATGATGTAGTTTTATCTAAATTGCATAAACAATAATTTTATCAATTCTAAAAACACCCAAATGGCATAAAATCAACTAACCAATTCCTCAAGTAATAGTTACAAAAATGTCCTGAAACTCAGCAAGATATTCCATCTACTATCCTTTAACCTTCAAAGAATTTCACATCTCGACATACTTCCAATCTCGATTATAGTTTTCATATCAACATGTGTACCCAAATTGAAACATCTCACCATTTATCTAAATCAATCATCAAAATGTATCATATGGTTAACATCATGAGTATGGAAAGTGTCGTAAATTATAAATTATCATCATCTAATTTAACCAAATCCCTATCAAAAAGGTAAAACCTCCTAATTCATCAGAACGTAAAGCCAATTACTAGGTCTATCAAAATGGTAATTGGAAAAGCTATGATAGGTTTGGGGTGAGGCCTCACATAATGAATTTAAATCTGGAAATGTTTGCAAAGAATAATGGAATAAAATACATACCTTGTAATATAGAAGATCTCAAAAATCCTATTTTCTGGTGTCCGTATCAAGTTTCTAGAAATTCTTCAACCAGATCTAGAACAAAATAGAGAGATGGACAAAACCCATAAATATTTTTATTTTCTGAGTCAGGTCAACCTTCACCCAAATGCGAGGGTGAAATTGCACCACTTTATGTCGACCTTGACCTGCACTGCTCAGACGAAAATTTTGTTCACAGATTCTGGAAGTTTGCCGAAAAGGGTATCCAAATTTGCTCTGCAACTCCCAAAACAATGAATATAGATATCTGAAAAGGGTTTTTTGGGGTGGCTATATAGGGTTATGCCTTAGTCAAACCCTTGTTATGGTGGTTTCCACCTCCAAAAATAGCTGGATGTAATAGAATATGTGTGTGTGTGTGTTGCTCTTAAGAAGAGCTTTGAATGTGTAATGCCAAGATCTAATCCTCTAGATTGAAACCCTAGCATGAATTGAAATGAGAGAGAAATAAATAGATTTGAATATGATAAAGAAAGAATACCAAGACTCCAAGGCTAAAGTACTCCTACCAAAATCAAAATTCATAGTTGCTACCTCATGATTGTATCTTTTGAATGCTTGAATGTTGAAAATGGTAGATCAAAGAAGAAAGAAGGATGGAAGAAATCTTTCTTGCTCCAATGAACATCCATAATAGCTTGTCCACAAAATTATTGCATGTATTAAGACATCACCATATCTTGTCCTCCTATATCATCCTCTTGCATTCTTGCATCATCATCATGTCATCATTGTATCATGTCATAATATCATGATCCCATAATCTCCTCCATGAAGGAAAAAAAGAGAGTGTTTATATAGAGATTTAAAGGAAAGCCTCCAAGGGAAATGCAAGGGAAAATAATTTAAATTTCACCTTGAATCATGGTCCAATCACAATGACCAACTAAGGAGGAAATACATTTAATTAAATTTGAATGAAAACCCTTCCGCATTCAGATCCGGGGGTCAATTTTATATTTAGGACCCTGTTATGATCCAAATTTTAAAGTGGGAACCAAAAACTGATAGAGGTCAAGGTTGAAATTGACCTTGACCTAGGTCAAGGTCAACCTCGACCCTAACCTAAGGTTTCAGGCTGGTCAACATAAAATGCCATTGAAGTTCTGAGGTCGGTTAGGGACCTAGGAAGATGGGAAAGAAGAACAGAATGCTGGAAACAAGCACATGGGCCTAGAATAGATGTAATGAAGGCTAGGAGGACCAATACATCAGTCCTACCTAGAAAATGGAGCCACAAAGAAGGAAATCAAGGAGAATCCTCAGGATCCTAACCCTAATTCCAAGTGCAGATGCATCCTAAATGCAAATCTATCATGTAAATTCACCATAAGAGGGTGCTAAACCTACCAAAATGGAAGTACTTCCATTTTAAGATGATACATTTAGCCCCCACTTTATCTTAGATATGATTTATGTCAGTTGGTGAGTATGCAAGCTAAAGTAAGAAAACACCATAAAAATAAAAAGGATATATCCAAGTCCTCAATGTAGAGATCCTGCAAGAAACCGTTAGTACTTGCAACCTGCAGCACACAAGGTTAATGAAAATCCATAAATCACCTAATACTTACTAAGATGAGATTGAGAAGTGTATAGAGCCCCTTATGCCCCATTTTTTTCATCTTTCTACTACTGAAGGGTGAAATAGGGCAATAAGGATAGCCATATACACTAGATATGCACCTTGTTGAAAAAGCTTTTCCTAAACCAATTAGAAGGATCCCAAACCTTCCTAAATTGATTCAAGGAGTTAGGTATCTTAATCAAAATTCCAACCCCATAGATGACATTGAAAATGGAGCTACAAAACTCATGTTATGATGAAAAGAGTGAATGTCTATCTAAAAGCATATGAAGGGAAATTTGAATTTAACCTAGGTAAACGCTAACAAAACCCTAAAATCCTCACAAAAACTCTAATTTCTATCTATAAATAAGGGAAGAGAGCACATACCTCCTCATTCTTACCATTTGAAAAATTTAGGAGAGAAATCAAGATGCCAATCAGTGAAGAACTTCGAGCAACACGAATGGAGCTTCTGAGACAGTGCGTGGCCATAGGACAACTGATTCCTGAGGTAAGTTCACTATTTTTGAAATCTATAATCTCAATTTCTTGTTTTGATAGGAAAGGTCAACCCTGACCCATAAAGGTTGACCTTGACCGAGTTATGTCAACCTTGACCCTTTAAGGTCGACATGAACTGGGAAGGTCCAGGCCCTCCTCTGGAGTGAGGTCGACCTCGACCCACAAAGGTTGACCTTTACCTAGGAAGGTCAAACTTGACCCAGGAAGGTCAACCTCGACCTAATAGAGGTCAACCTTGACCTAGTAAAGTTGGATGTACAGTTTAGTGATTGTGGAGTTATGATATGATGTTGCTTTGTGCTTACATGACCTAGTTCATCTTCGAGAGCACCCCTTTGGAGGGCCACTACTAATGATCAGAGAGAATCTATCCGAGCAAGATGAGGATGAGACATAGATGCTAAGAGACATGGGACTTTACTGGGTAGCAATCCTACCATAAATGAGATTTCCCTGAGCCATGATATCGACTCTTATAGAGAGGTGGAATGAGGACACATGTTCCTTTTATCTTCCCTTAGGAGATATCATGGTGACATTGGAGGATGTATATTGGATCCTACAAATTCTAGTTTGGGGAGAGCTCATCAGACTGAGAGTACAACGGTGTTTTGAGGATATTCGCACAGATGTAGAGTATTGCATAGGATGGGTTGCGAACTCGATCATACCACATCACTCTATCAGCTATACTAGCAGGTCTGACACCCTTTATATGGAGGGTTATGTTGTGTATACTTTCTTTGGTTGTAGTACCCAACACAAGGGTACAGTATTTTTAGCACCTTTCACCCATCTCGTACGCAGGATGGAGAGTGATAAGACCTTCTTCCCGTGGGGCCGCAACATGCTAGCCCATCTATATCATGATTTATGTCAGTTAGTGAGATATCGGTGAGAGAGTCAAATGGTATGCACAATATTGAAAATTTGGTTATTTGAGCACTTCACATGTACATGACCACAAGGTTATCTAGTGATGGTAGATATGTGCACACTCAGAGCATTTTCTTATCCACTGGGATTTCTCTGGCAGTACGGAGATATCCTTTACTGGAGGGTACATCTAGACCATATACCAAGCACAGATGTGATATGGAGACCATACTATCATATGACAGAGTTGACAGATACTCGACATCAAATGATATACTCGTAGTAGTGCAAGCTACTAGAGGGTCATCCAAGTCACATAGTAATGTAGTATTACTATGACAGAGTGATGAGACAGTTTGGTCTTGTAAAAGGAATCCCTAGAGAAAAACCTCGATACGCACATCCGACGAGATACTATCAGAGACCTAGTGCTATACGCCTACCATAAGTAGCAGATATTATAGACAATGATATAGATGAGAGAGAGGATATAGAGGTAGCCCCTAATGCATCCCCAACAGGTAGTAGTAGGGATTATATCAGATACTGGAGTCTAGAAGAAACCCACCCCATCTTCCCTGATGACTATCCCACAGGTGATTTAGGCCTTTCAAAGAGGATACACCGATATAGTGATGTACCAAAGGAGGAGGATGATCATAGAGATGAGGAGGATCCCACCTCTGAGGGAGATCCCATGGAGGAGGAGATAGTAGAGGAGAGAGAAGATAGGATTCCCCTAATGGGTAGTATGGATGCGGATGAGCATGTTGTTCATGCAACACCACTGAGATCACGACGACCTCCACGTGCCCATAAAGAGACACCACCTCTGAGACCTAGACATAGAGAGTGTGGAGAGAGTGGTCACTCCATGCCCCCACCATCTAGACCCTTCAGTGATAGCCAGGAGGGAGATCTAGGTATAGAACATATATTTTATTGAAATATTTAACTTAATTTTTTAAGAAAAAGTACTAACAGAAAAATGTATTTTAATTTTTCAGCTAGCGTAGCAGAGTGGAGGAGCTTCATATCCAAGGTCCTGAAGGATACATGCCTATCCTACCAACTACCATCCAATGAGTGAGAGTTCCCTATTGGTCACAAAGATCCCGATAGGCATGCTGACATCTTTGCTTGTGTCCAGTGAGAGCTGAGGTTATGTAGAGAGAGAGAGAGGAGAGGATGATGGCTAAACTATGAAGATCATAGGAGCATGTTTATGATCTCATCATGTCAAGGATCCACTCGCGGACTACCATATAGAGATCTACATCTTCACATCATAGATCAAAGATATTTGGGATCCATCGATCATCAAAGCGAAGAGATAGAGAGAGTGATAGATAGGTCATTGTGCCACATATGTATCAAACTCAAAGAAAAAAATTATATATGGATGAAAAACTCTCTTTGCTAGTTAGTTCTGTGTTTGATTACTATATTTTCACCAATAACATAAAAGTTAACAGAAAGAAAGAACATGTATAAATGTATTCAAATGTAATCCGCTAAAATCACATAACTTATAAAATGAACATAACTATTTTATAAGGATAATAACGTTTTAGATGCATAATATTGATAGGTTCCTTAAGAGGCACACCATCCATATCAGCAATTTTGTAAGCACCTAAACCAAATTCTTCAATTACAACAAAAGGTCCAAGCCAATTAGGGCTAAAATTTCCTTTTTCACCAGGTAAAGCATTCACATTTCTTTGATTCTCATATAGCACTAAATCACCCATTGAAAATGAACCTTCAATTACCTTATTATTATACTACTTCTGAAGTGATTTATGATAAGCTTTTATATGTTCTAAAGCATTTATTCATTGTTCATCCAACATTTCTAATTCTTGTAATTGTTGTTCTCGAAATGTATTTTTGTGAATTATCCCATGAAATGAAACATGTAAAGAAGGTATTTCCAATTCCAAAGGCATAATAACATCAGTACCATAGACAATATTATAAGGAGAAGTACCTATGGCAGTACGAAGACTAGTCCTATAAGCCCATAAAGCATATGTAAGTTGGGTATGCCAATCTTTTGCATGCTTATTAACTATTTTCTTCATAATTTGTTCAATGACCTTATTTGATGCTTCAGCTTGACCATTAGATTGCGGATAATAGGGAGTTGAAAATCTATGTTGAATTCGATATTTCTCCAAGAATTTCATCACTTATTTATTCTTGAAAGAGGTACGATTATCCAAAACTATCGTTGAAGGAATACCAAATTGTGTTATAATATTGTTAAGAATGAAATCACAAATAACATCCGCAGTAGTTGAACAGAGAGGGAAAACTTCCACCCACTTTGTAAAGTAATATGTAGCTGTCAGGATGTACGTATGTCCTTGAGAAGAAGGCAGTAAGATTTTTCCAATAAGATAAAAACCCCAAATACTAAAAGGCCATGGGGCCACTTGATTACGAAGCTCCCGAGTAGGAGCATGAATCAAATTACCATGTTGTTGACATTGAGGACACTTCTTAACAAACATAAAAAAATCTTGTTGCATTGTTTGCTGATAATATCCTATTCTAAGAAGTTTATTGAGTAAAGATTTTCCACCAAAATGGCCCCCACAAGAACCAGAATGAGCTTTTGCCAAATCTATCAGAATTTTGGTTCTACCAAGACATCTTAACAACAAATCATCATAAGAGCGTTTGTAAAGCGTATCTCCTAAAATGATATAACGTGGTGCAATCTTCCTAATAAAATTATGCATGTTCCTTGTTGCCGATTCAGGAAAGGTACCATCTTTCAAAAAATGAAAGATATGAGAATACCATTCATCCAAATGCAAATTGAAACAATCAGAGGTAACCTTATTGTAAATTATAGGGTTTTTAATAGTATGTATAGTTGCACTTTCCATGGTGTCTGCATGTTGATTATCTTTCCTAGGTAAAGTTTGAATCATATAAGAAGAGAATTGTGAAAGAATATCAAGAGCCAAATATCTATATTGTGTCAGTTTATCAATCTTAGTCTGATAACCTCCTTTAATCTGTTCCATAATCAATTGTGAATCTCCATAAATTTCCATGTTTTTAATGTTGAGGGATGAAGCTGCTCCGAGCTATAAGAGCTTCATACTCCGTGATATTGTTAGTACAAGGAAAAGTCAATTTATATGACACAGGGATCAGTTTTTTTGTAGGAGGGATCAAGATAATGCCAACACCAGAACCTGTCTTACATCTAGATCCGTCAAAATATAATTCCCAAACATCATCATGTTTAATAGATAGAATGTTTTCATTGGGGAATTCTATTGAAGTAAAGCATGTATCAGAATGAGGACAAGGAGCTTCAACCAAATAATCTATTAAAGCTTGTCCTTTAATAAATTTTTGATAAATGAAATTAAGATCAAATTTCGTAAGTAACATCACCCACTTTGCAAAATGGCCAGAGAGATTAGTCTTCAAGAAAAGATATTTCAAAGGATCAAATTTAACAATCACATTGACTTCAACATTTAATAGATAATGCTTGAGTTTCTGACAAGCATAAACTAAAGCTAAGAATTGTTTTTACAAGTCTTTATATCTTGTTTTGTAATCAAGTAAAGTCCAACTAATGTAGTACATAGGTCTTGCCTGACCTTCACTATCATGTTGAGCCAACAATGCACTTACTGCATTCGGAGTGGCTGAAGTATACAGATAAAAGGTTTTATCGAATTGAGCAGGTTGCACAATAGGAGAATTGGAGAGATACTCCTTAAATTTCTCAAAGGATTGTTTACATTCTTCATTCCAAGAGAAAGTGGTATCATTTCTAAGCAAGGAAGTAAAAGGAACAGTTCTATCAGCTAAGTTGGAAACAAAGCGACGAATGGCTTGAATTTTTCCTTGTAAACTACGTAACTGAGAAATGTTCTTCAGAGGAGGCATATTAACAATAGCATAAATATTTTCAGTATCAACCTCTATGCCTCTCTTAGAGATTATAAACCCTAATAATTTACTGGAATCAACTCCAAAAGTGCATTTCTTAGGATTCAATCTCATATTGTAACTTCTAATCCTTTCAAACATTTTTCGTAAAATACTAACATGATCCCCTCTTTGTATAGATTTCTCCAAGATATCATTCACATAATCCTTAAGAATATTATGAATGTAATCAAAGTCATGGATGCATTGTCAATTAATGTTTTGCGAATGATATGTCGATTAATAGAAATAACAACCATAAGAGCATCATATTGATTATGCACCTCAATAGAAGGTAAATCATCATCGGTAAACACAATAGGAGGTACAAAAGGCATAGTATGCATGCATTCCAAAAAGGAATTAATATTCTCTTTTTTAGGAGGCAAAGAAGGAAGGGTAGATAAAGACTTTTGCAATGCCTCATGATATGTTAGAGAAGTTTGAAGCAATTCCCATAAAGATATCTTTGCGGGAGTAGCACGTAATTGTTCAACTAAGTCATACTCCTTATAGGAAGATGGTAACTTAGGTGCTTGAGGAAGCATAGGTTGAGAAGGAGGTAAAGAAGCTGGAGAAGTAGGCTGCGGATTATTCTGTGTGTGATAAGCATGTGAAACATAATCCATGTTGTCAAAGAAATCCAAAGGATCTCTAGGTTTACCCTTTATTGTTATTCAAAGACATCCTTTTCCTGTCAACAAAGTTTTAGGATATAACATTCTAGGTGCATCAATGTTGCAAATAGTGGAACATGAAGGTAACCATGCACACACCCTATGGTAAAGGTCAATTGAAGAGGTTGTGGAGGAGGATGAAATATGATAAGATCAATGGAGATAATATTCAAACAATTTCCATCCTCACTACCATGTACCTCATTAGGGGATCTATCCTCTTTTTCAATAAAAGCCTCATCAAAGTATTCAAAACAAAAATCATACATGTTGAACACAAAGTAGCACTACAAGCATGAAAATGTAAATGTTTTTGTATTTTTAAAGAAATTTTGTCATTTTTATTTTTGAAATATAAATAAAAGAGCATAAAACAATTCTACTTTTATATGCATGTAAGATCTAACATAAAATGCAAATCTAACACCAAAAAGAAAGAGTTGTCTATCACGGGTTCAACAAAATGTAATAGGGGAAATATGGAGATCTTTAAATAGGGTTTTGAACAATGGGGATTTGCACACAAAAGAGACCCTATGCAACATTTAACCACTTAAATTTAATTGTAATGATAAGGAATGTAAATCTGGAAATGTTTGCAAAGAATAATGGAATAAAATACATACCTTGTAATATAGCAGATTTGGAAAAGCCTATTTTTTGGTGTCCGTACCAAGTTTCTAAAAATTATGCAATAGGATCTAGAACAGAAACACAGAGACGAAGAAAACCCAAAAACATTTTTCTTTTCTGAGTCAGGTCGACCTTGACCCAAATGCAGGGGCGCAATTGTACCCCTTTATGTCGACCTTGACTTGCACTGCTCCGACAGAAATTCTGTTCGTGGATCCCAAAAGTTTTCCGAAAAGGGTATCCAAATCTGCTCTACAACTCCCAAAATAGGGACTGTAGATATCTGATGTTTTGGGGTGGCTATATAAGGTTTTTCCTTAGTCAAACCCCTATTTTGGTGGTTTCCACCTCCACGAATAGCTAGATGTAATAGAATATGTGTGTGTGTTGCTCTTAGGAAGAGCTTTGAATGTGTAATGCCAAGATCTAATCCTCTAGATTGAAACCCTAGCATTAATTGAAATGAGAGAAATACATAGATTTGAATATGATAAATAAATAATACCAAGCCCCCAAGGCTAAAGTACTCCTACCAAACTCACAATCCGTAGTTGCTACCCCATGATTGTATCTTTTGAATGCTTGAATGTTGAAAATGGTAGACCAAAGAAGAAGGAAGGATGGAAGAACTCTTTCTTGCTCCAATGAACATGCACAATAGCTTGTCCACAAATTTATTGCATGTATTAAGGCATCACCATATCTTGTCCTCCTATATCATCCTCTTGCATTCTTGCATCATCATCATGTAATCACTGTATCATGTCATAATCATGTCATAATATCATGATCCCATAATCTCCTCCATGAAGACAAAAAGAGAGTGTTTATATAGAGATTTAAAGGCAAGCCTCCTAGGGAAATGCAAGGGCCCATAATTAAAATTTCACCTCGAGTCATGGTCCAATCACAATGACCAACTAAGGAGGAAATGCATTTAATTAAATTTGAATGAAAACTCTTTCGCATTCGGATCCAGGGGCCAATTTTATAATTAGGACCCTGTTATGATTCAAATTTGAAAGCGGGAACCAAAACCTGACAGAGGTCAAGGTTGATCTCAACCCTGACCTTGGTCGAGTTCTACCTCGACCCTGACCTGAGGTTTCAGGCTGGTCAACATAAAATTCTAGTGAAGTTCCCAGGTCAGTCAGGGGCCTAGGAAGATGGGAAAATAGAACAGAATGCTGGAAACAGGCACAGGGGCCTAGAAGAGATGCGATGAAGGCTAGGAGGACCAATACATAGGTCCTACCTATAAAATAGATCCACAGAGAAGTAAATCAAGGAGAATCTTCAAGATCCTAACCATAATTCCAAGTGCAGATGCTTCCTAAATGCAAATCTATCATGTAAATGCACTAAAAGAGGGTGCTAAACCTACCAAAATGGAAGTGCTTCCATTTTAAGATGATACATTATATAATACTAATGCTATTACCATCTAATGTTAATATTTAAAAAATGAAATTTATAATAGATAACCTAAAAATATAAAATAATAAAATTGAAAAAAAAACCTAAAATCATAAAATTGAAAAGAGCGTTGAAATCAAAATGTTAAATTTGGGCGTGAGTTATCAGATATCCGATATTATCAGATATACGATTAGGCTTGGTTTTTTCTTTGGGTTTTTTCTTTGCAATGCCAAAAATGGATGGTCAACCCAAATGAACTGTTCACCATATTTCCTGTGATCTCCAGACTTTGACCATGTAGCTGACGACCTTTTTTCACCCAAAATTGATGAAACAAAAAGGGTTTCTTAAAGACATTATTAGCTTCCCATCAATATAATTTTTGTCAGAATTCGAGTTCAGTAAGTAATTATTACTTATTTTCTAATTGAGTTATCTCTAAAGTCCTAATTGACAAACTGGTTGAAAAACAACTATAACTTTCAAACAGTTTAACCTTTTTGAAATCTGAAACATGCATCACATTCTATGCTTCGCCTACTATAAGATTTTTTTTTTGTAATTTTGTAAAGTTTAGAATTAGTTAAGGTGGTCAGACACATGAGTTTTTTTATTTTGAATAAGTTGTAGCAAAAAATTCATAATTATTTATTTATTTGGTAAAAAATTACACAAAAATATGCATCACATTCGGGCATGAGTCTACTACTTATATTTAGAATCTTGTGAAAATATATCATCATTTGATTTTGATTAAGGTGGTCAGGCATACACGTACTTTTTATCTTTTTCTTAAAATTTTCGTACTGCTGCATTGAAATCTAAAATATTGAACAATTAGATTAATTTTTTTTTTCAGACAAGGGCTAGTAGTTTAGAAACTACATTCAATTTCCTACAGATTTTGTTCTTACAACTTTTTCACATAAGGTTGATAAGATGTTCAACTTTTTACGTCAAGTTGACTAACCCTGATTTTATGATTTTTCATTGCCACTTAAGGCCATAGCTTGAGATACCATAATCCTACATATACCCAATCATGTCCTAGGTTATCCTTTAGATATATGCCTAGATTTTGATTCTAATAATTTGTTGTTTATTACTAAATCTTGTAGTTATTTAAATCATACATTCCAAAAATATTCCAAGTCCCATTTAAGTGTTGTCCAACAAATTACACATAAATTTTCTCTATAAATGTCTTCTCATAGTATGCCCTTCATTAAAAACATCACTACTTCATCTTGAATCTCTCTCATTATCCTAATGATGGATCATGGTGATCCAGAATATTGATGCAATAAAAAATACTACCCAATAAATCCAAAAGCTAAGCATAATTACTACTTCAATTTATATCAATGAAGGTGACATCTTCAACCGTGATGTCAATTATGAATTAATATAAAAATGAAAAAGTAGTATGGTTGCCATATTCTAAGTCAAAAAGAATTAAAAAAGTACAAGCTTAGAAGATGATAATTTGCCATCATTTCTAGTTGTTGAGTGTAAGTAATTTTTTATGACTAAAATATAGGTATGTGACATGCATGTGCTCAAAAACACTAGTCAAGTTATTGAGAATGATAATACTCCTAGTCATAATTCCCATAATATCCACTCACTCTCATGGATCCTCCATCCTAATTCTTTGCTCACAAAATCTCCTATATCTCTTATCCATCTCACTATTCCATCTATTATGTATACTCACTTTTGAGATACCTCTTCATTCTACCTTCATATCATTCCCTTTGCCTCATTTTGTCATCCTTCCATCATCATTTCCACCTCCTATCATCCATTCCCAAAATCCCATCTCACCTTCCACTGATGCCCCATTTTACCTCTCCTACTTGTGATCCTACCATATCTCAATCCATTTATATACATCAAATTATAGTCATAAGAAAATTTTGTTTTCCTCTTCTAACACATCACACATCTCGCTTGACATTTTCATGATGGATTTTAGTTATGTTAAAATTACCCCAACAATTTTCCAACTAGATCCAAAAAGACGTACCTGAATAGTTATTGCACAATCCTTTGGGTTATGATAAACTTGCTTATCTATTTCTTGTGAGATTTATTTTTCCTTATTTTTGACTCTTTAACAACAATGGAGACCTTGTACTTCTGATTCTCACCTTCAATGTTACATGCTTAGTTTTTCTATATGTTGATAAGTTTCTAGCCAGAACATTTCTAAATTTTTTGAAAGAATACACGCTTAATTGATTATTCTCATTACTAGAAGGTGCTATAGACTCTTTTGTAGAAATTGGTGATGGTTTTGTGCAATATTTACATGATAATATTGGTTTTGAAAACATGTTTCCCAAACTCATCCATGCAATAAAGGTACTAATAAAAGAATTGGTGACTATGTCTTAAGAGTCCAATTCTTCTGTTTGAAGGGTCTATCAACCATTAGAGAAAAAGCTACAACTTTTAGTGTTTATTATTATGTTGCTTCCCACCATCAAGGACATAATGTTTTTAATAATTGCACTCTCTTTTATGACTTATGTTCTAGTATAAGGGACTACGAATTCAAGCTACCTAGCACTAATCCTTTTTATGACTTATGTCTTAGTATAAGGGACTACAAATTCAAGCTCCTTAGCACTAATATGCTAAATTTCCTATAGAACACCTCACATACTATCCTCTTACCCTATAACAAGTTATAATCAAATATCAAATTGGGTCACCATGACTTACAAAGTATCTATGTTCATTACTTTTATCACCATCGACACCTACCTTCTACAATCACAATTCCCATTGAAAGGTTAGATGATTTCTCCCACCCTAGAACATATACATGAGGTCCTACCTTGAAAAAACTTGCCAAATTGCCATACCCTACAAACCATATAGATAGATCTTCAAAATATGGCAATGATAAAGCAAGATATCTCGTCCATATGAGATCATGTAAAGACATTTTCATTCACCATATCTTTATAACTACATATTGAGAGAAATGAAAGTAATTAATTAAAAAACAGTTCATACGCCAATCATCCTCTCAATCAAACGGAATTTCTCCATCAATGTCTCATCACCTTTCCACATATATGGACCTCGCCTTCTTCCCACTTGACCCCTATTTAGATGCTCTTTTCCTACTCTGACACATGTTCAAAAGCCTTTTGCCCTCTCGACGCCATTAATATTATGTCAAGAAATTTAGTGTTTTTCCCATTAAACAAATCTGGGCTATAAATATTAGTTGGAGGCAATTAATCCTTTAAATAATTTCAAGGACTTCAACAGTTCAAGTTAGAATTACTACTCTAATTTTCAGTTCTATTGTTTTAATTCTAAATTTCATTTAATCCCAATCGATCAAAGCTCTTCACCGCCTCTATTCATTTATGATTTTCTCCTCAGTCGGCCATACCACACAATAACTCATGTCTACCTATATATATGCACATCTCATTTTGATATGATAAACTTTTTACAGGTGTAGAAACAATTTGAAGCAGCGTGTTGATTGCAAGATTTATTTTTCAGTTTTGAAAAATCATGGAGAAGGAAAAGGATAAATAAATATACTGTCCTATCTTCCTCTCAAAATTGGGTTCTTTCACAATTCTTTTTGATCAATATCAAAAATTTGTTCTGCTAATCATTAAGGGAAGGCTCAAGCGTTTACCTCAATCAAAAACAAAATCTGCTCTGTGCCATCATTAAGTGGAGGCTGAAGGGTTCAATGCATAGGATGGAGGCTCAAGGATTCAATGTATAAGATAGGTGTGTATAAGGAATTGGGTCTCTTCAAAATTTTATTTTATCTTAATCGAAAACAAATTTGAATTGGGTCTTTTCAAATTATCGTTTTACTTTAAAGATTCAAAGAAGGGTAAAAATTTATTCAATCATAAAAGAATAAGCCATCATTAAGTGAAAGCTCGAAGGTCCAATACAATACAATACAAAGAGGAGATTATGGACAAAGAGGAGGGTACAAGTAGTCACAGAGATAAGGGACAGAGAGGCAAAGAAACCCTCTCATCTCCATCCCTAGGGATGGAGGAAACCCTAAAAAATGTGTTGCAGGAAATTGCATCAACAGAAACATATGCCCATTTGTGGGAATTGGGTGCACTTGAAAAGGGAATTAGAACAATAGAAGAAAAAGTGAATAATGGGTCATATGCCATCTCTCCACCTTCCCTTAATTCAGATCTCCAAGACCTGTGTAGCAGTGTAAGAGAAAGTGGGCAGAACATCATCTTCCATGCCACTGTTCTCTCTCAACACTCACTCACTGGTTATGAAAGTGAGAACCAAGAGAGCAGTGCAGATAGTGAAGAATGTGTTTGTTGCATTTGCACAATTGGTGAAAGAAAAGATGACCAACTTATTATATGCAGTAATAAGGATTGCCACTTCAAGTATTTCCACACAAGATGCATGAAACCTCCATTGGCACATGCTCCATTGCCCTGTGCAACATGGTACTGCCCTTCATGTCTGTGCAGAGAATGTTTTCTACTTGGGCCTCAGAATGCTCCAACTCTTCTTTGTAGTGGTTGCGATGACTGCTATCATATCCACTGTATTCACCCTCCTCCACAAGAAAATTGGTTTTGTGTTCCTTGTGTTGAATGGCAAAATAGATTGAACAACTCCCCAGAGAGTGCACTTAAAGAAGTTACCAAGAGAAGTGTACGTTCAAGAAGGTATATATCTTAGACTGTTCAGGGAAGGAATTATGAGATCATTTATCAGTATTTGTCATTAGGCTGGTATTACAATTTTATAATTAATTACAATTAAATTTAGAATTACAATGGATTACAAAATTAAAAAGACAAGTACTTGTCATTAAGTATGATTTGTTTTTATTAATTTTATGTGACTTCCATATTCACGGTTATTCAGATAGAATGTCTATCTTAATTTATAATTCTAAATCATAAAATCATATTCTTTTTAGATTAAATCCTTACTGGTTTTAAACCATTTTTACTTTATATTAAATTTGATAAGATTTTATTTATCTTTGATTTTTCTTTTGTAAATAGATGTACTCTTTAAAAAAAAAATTAATATCGTAGGAGTGATTTGTCATCTTGATTTTTTCTTAGAAAGAATTCATTTAATTATTATTATGATTGTCCTTTTAAATGAAAAGGTCCATATTACTTAATGGTTGTTTTTTTATTATAGTTATG
Organism: Thuja plicata; assembly: GCA_018584345.1. Taxonomy (NCBI): domain Eukaryota; kingdom Viridiplantae; phylum Streptophyta; class Pinopsida; order Cupressales; family Cupressaceae; genus Thuja; species Thuja plicata. The sequence continues at coordinate 4,165,575 of MU223423.1, forward strand.
TTTTTCTAACTTGAAAAGAAATATCATAGATTAATCATAAATAAGTGTTATGTAGGGGGAGCACTTGTCTTTGTAATATTGTTAAAGAAGTTTTTTTTTTGGGTATAGTTGAAGTTGAATTTGTTTGTTTTAAATTCTATTTGTCCAAATAAAAATAAATAAAAATTATAGGAATTCTTACCTATCCACACACACACACACACACACACACACAATTGAAGTTAAATTTGTATATTCAATACATAGCTCTCATTTGGGTAATAGAGATTGAATGCATTGTCTATGGTTCTACTCTAAAACTTAAAGTTGGTAGAAATCGTCTAGTTTAAGTTTTTTAATCTTATCCCCAAATCTATAATAGATATTGGATGGATTTGGATGTTGTTATGATACTATGGTAGTTGCATTTTCATTCTATGCTACTAGTGCCCCGATACTTGGTGAATAAATGTTTTTCTTTGGTTGAGAGTGCCCTTCATACTTAATTCATGCTTTCTAAATACCTACTTCATTTTGATTTTATTATAAATTTAAATCTGGTTGTGGTCCCTTACTAAGCAAAAAAAATCAATTTTTAACTTTGAAAAATTTGTTGTAGAAGAGTTTTTTATCCAACAATAATAGAACTAATAATTCATTATAAAATAGGTCTTCTCACACAACCTTCTGCCAAGATATATTTCAATTTTCTTTTCGTAAAATAGTGCCTTCATTTAAAACAAGTCTTCAAACAAAAGTATTATTATTTTTCCTTCAATTTTGGGGGCAAGAGAAGTGCATTGTGTTGTAAGGTTGGAAAATTTCTAAGCTCTACTTATTATAATATGAATTCTTATTTCAAATTTACAATGCAATGACCTTACATATCTAGAAGGAAATGTTGTCAAATGGATGTCATTATAATTTTCTTTAAATGTATATTTAAAAGTATAATATTTATTTCTTATTTAGAAGGCAATGTTGTCAAATAGATAGATATGATTGTTGGATTGGTGTGATTGCTATAATACAACTAAATAAATAAAAGTAAAATAAATAAATAAATTTCTTAGTTGTCTAGCTTTTCATGGACATTATAATTCAAAACATTTTCTCTATTATTGTATGCTCTCATCATTCCCTTTGAGGGATCTTGATGATTAGAAAGTGTAGGTAGTAAGGGAAGCAAGTCTATTTAGATTGTTAATTTCAAATTTCTACTGTAACAATTATGGTTGAATTAGAGGAGAAAATAAGAGAACATAAAAGAGAATATCAAAGAGAGTATTTTAGACAACAATGAGAAAAAAATGAAAAATGTTGAGGTAGAAGAACAAAGAACAAGACATAATGAAGTTGATAGACAAAGATATGCTAGAAGGAAAGATATAATAATAGAACAATTGGAATTTTAAAATAGAGATGAAGAAAACATGCATATAAATAGTCGTCAAAGAATGTTTGAACAAATATTGCATTTTGAAGGACAAAAAAGGAAACATGTTGATCCATAATCAAGTGAGGTATACAATCATCCATCTAATGGACATATTGAGTTGAATCTTGAAAATGAGAATTCAAGACTAGTATAACATGTACTAGAAACAACAAAAAATATATGTTGATTACAAATGAATGTAGGTGTTCAGGGTACTGTATATAACATACCAAACCCAAATGGTATGCTACATTCTGATTTCATAAGATTCCAAATGCATTTTAGACATTAGTTTGACAAATTTAGAACCTCAAACATATGGTTTCATGGTACACTATACAAGGTATAGATGCGATACAAACTTTGATCAAGATGCAAGATACACAAGGCAAATGAATTTGAATAAGTTTTCCCATGATGCTACACAACAATAAGACATATGGGTTCTCAAATGATTAATATAACAAGAATACAAATTTAGGGACATACATCATTGACCCAAACGATCTATTATGATGATTTTACCCATTTTTCACTTATGACCATTTATTTTCACATATGCAATGATGCATTATTACCAATTCTATGTACAATGCATTTAATGCAAACACAATAAATGACGATATACAATATAAATGAATCAACTCAAATTCTTTCACTTATAATTTGCAATGCTCACATGCTATAGTGCACAATGTTCCATCAAGGGCCAATCAATATACACATAGGAAAATGTTGAGATAATAATTGGTCATTCCATCCCAAAAGGGATACAAAAAAAATAGATCATTCAAAGGCCACTAGCTTCGAGGATAAGAAAAAACCAATCATTGAGTACTTTTTCATACTTGGGAACTCCTTAGCACATAAAAGGTTCATATAACCATACTCAAGATATGATCATCAATTATCACGCTAGGTCCAAATAGGAAATACAACCACTATCTCCAAATAGTCCACACATTTAAAGCATATGGAAGTCAACAATTGCTCACAACAAAGAGAAACACACCTGCATTCAATTTTTATCCTTCTCAAGAGGCTCTTGTATTGGGGCATTTATCCATCCGTGATAGGTGTAGAAGAACAAGGAGGTTCTTTTTCTCCCTCACTGTTAGTTGGGTAGGTTCCACTTGAACTCTTAGTAATACCACACAAGGAACCCAAGAAACATGATAACTACTAACTCACAACACATATCTCACATGTCCATGCACCAAAAACACCAACTTAATGGGAAAAAACACAACTTGATATCCCAATGTTGCAACATGTGCTCTAATAGTAGATATAATGCCCTAAAAAGGAATCCTTGAGGAAAGGAGAAAATATTACATAAAATTACATGGAGTATTTTTTGAAAACACTACCATTAACCATAAGTATCTTTAATATGGGGATATAGGGTTCACTAGTTTATGTATTATATTTCCCTAGTCACACTAACATTGGAAGGAGAATTATCCACTTGGCTCAAGGATCGTTGGGCACAAGGTGAATCTAGTGGTGCTTCATTTGGGGGAGTTGAAAGTTGACTATGAAATTGTGGAAGATAAATGCAAGATCAAAGGGAAATATGGCACTGGAATAGTGATTTTCAACATGCACAGGAAGACATAAAACTGATATGTAGATTTGAGAAGAATATTTGGGATGTACAGATGAAAACTAACCTATAATTCAAATTTCATCAAAATTAAAGGGGACTCAATCACATAGAGTGACCTGCTTTGAGGAGCCAATTGTGTGGGGTGATCCATATAGTTCTTGATCTAACAACAAACATTTTGCAGCTCTTTGGATGCCCAATTTGTACCTTTCTTTGTGCATTTGTCACATATTCCTACATACAAAAGAGAGAAAATTTTTGTTTGAAAGGGGTTTTCCTAGGTCAAACCTCAATTATGAAATTAACTTGTAAATTGACATGTAATTGAAAGTGTATTGTTAGGTAGGAGAGCCTAGATCTAAAAAATCAATGTTTATATCTTCATAGGTCTTATTTGTGTCAAAATGCTCATGAAGATTATGATGTTGAGCTTATAGAGTCTAATTTAGGGAATATATATCATGGTGCCATCATGAATGATTACATATGGACATTTCTCCTTGTCTTTAATGCCTTGGATGTTTGATCTCTTTCTCTTGAGGACTTGAGTGCTTAAAATTGAGACTGGCACTAAATTCTTGAGAGTGGATTGAATTGGATTGAGAGTCATGTCAAAATGAGGGTGATAGATTTCTTTTATAACCTCCCTATAATTTCACAAAGTTAATTTTGTAGCAATATAGCATGAATTTAAATTCCCTACTTCTTCAAGATAATCTTTGTGTGATTTGAATTTAGGATTTGATTACAAGGACCGGGTTACCCAAGGTGATCACCCCTCCCCCAATGAAAGCTCAAACTAGGACCTAGGTTCTATAATTCCAATAAGATGCTATAAATAAATGTAAAATAGAGTGTGATCTATCATATCAAGTATGAGAGACCATAAACACTAAAATAGGTCCTAAGTGAGAAATAAATTGAATAGAGATGTGATTTATAATGCTACATTTAGCCCTTGATTTAGCAAGAGTATGAACCTAAATTCACATTCTCACTAAAGTAGATCATAACATTGGGAAAATTTCATCAAGATATAGGAGAAAAGGAAACACAAACCCCCAAAGTGACTTAGGACCTTATCAATCTAATAACAAGACAAAAGGAGAAACACATGAAAAGGAAGAGAGAAAAAAGGTGTGATTGTACTAGCATAGTAAGGTTAAGCTTACTCTGAGTCATGTAGGATCGATGCAAACGAGAATTGAATAGTCTAGAAAATTGCATTAGACTAGTCAAATCACTTCAAATGATAATCAAGAAAAATATTCTATGCAAGGAATTTTGCTAGAAAACAATGCAAATGATAACTAATTAAAGCATTCTATGCAAGGAAGTATGCTAAGACAATGGTGAAAAATAACTAAGAAAAGAATTATATGAAAGATAAATCTACCAAGACATGATTACAAATCAAAAGGCAAAATTTTCTAAGTAACCTGGAAATAAAAAAATTGCAAAAATTGATTGTGATTTGTTCATAAAGTTCAACAAAGAGCAGTGTATGCCCCCATGTTAAAGAGATTGTGTATGTATTATCAAGAGTAAAAGCTTTACAATAGCAAAGATACATACAAAATATAACTATATTGTCACTATGATATGTCATCAATTAAGGAAAAAATCAAGGGCAATAGAGAACATGAAAAAAAGAACACATAAGGGATTCACTAACTGGGACAACACGTTCATTTTTTACCTTGTTTATCAATTATAATTGCATTGAATTGACCTCATCCCATAAAGATAGTGGAACTACAAGCCTAATATAAGAAGAGAAGATAGGATGAATGAACAAAAGTATTTTTGGGTCAACATGTCAGAGACCAAAAAAGAGATAGATCTCAATCCTTTGTATTTTCCCCAAGTAAACAACACAAGGCAAATTTATGAAAATTCTATATGATGTATGACATAACATATATTATACAACATATACAAGAATTGAGATATAAATAGAAAAATGTCACAAAAGGTTTGGTACTTGTATTACCTTGAACCTATAGAGAAAAAAGGATCATCCAAAGAGATCTTAACATAACATAAAGACAATACCAAGTAGCACAATATAAGTGAAGAACATTTTGTAAGTGCAAACACACAAAAGATTCTGCTACTCGGGCAAAGAATGTCAAGACTATCATCCTCCTGCCAATATTTATTAGTATCATTTAGGGATCTGTATAAGATACAAGAGGATAAACGACAAGCATGGTAGATGGAGCTAATGTGAGTTCCAAACAAGGACCATGTTTTAATGATGAGTTGCTTTGTTTTTCACTATGAGCTAGGATTAGTGCTTTGGAAAATCATGAAGAAATTTCATTATTGATTTTAATAACCTCATACATATGATCAAAATTATAAGAATCAATATTATTTTCATCAATGTTAACATCCACAACATTATCATCTATATCATCATGTAGATTATTCACAATAATATCTTTAATTTGAAAAGAACAATTATCATGCTTAGACAACTTTATCTTTTCAAGATTTTCTTAATCCCTTGGGATGATCAAAGGATGGTAAAATGGGATCAAAGCATCATTAGATGTCTTAGCAGAGGAAATTATTTGGGAAGCAAGTTCATAGGACTTAGCACATCCTTGATATCCATCTTTAGCATTGTATTTTCTCTTGTTTCAACTTGAAATTTGGGAAGCAATGGGATCAATCAACATCGACTCCTTTTATTCATTTGTATAAGGAGGAATGAACGAATCTTACTAGGTTGAGAGATCGAAGAGGCTGGACATTTGTAAAATATAGGGGGTGTTATTGAATCATATATAGGATAAATGAAAGGTGTGGGTAGGAGTCCAAGCCTAAAATGAGAAAGTGGAATATCCTCAAGTTTTCTCAACTTCGATATCATGTCACTTTTAAAATGTTGTTTAAGAAAAGAACATAATATATTTTCAGGGTTTCTGAGGTAGTCACAATTAGAGTTTCCCCAATGGATATGTTTCAACCATGCAGAAAGAGTCAATGCGAGAGAAATTATCAACACAAGACCATTAAGAACTCAATAATGAAAAAGTAACATGCCTCGCATGTCTTCTTATTATCTAGAATCAAAGATTTACATCATACATGTCCAACAACATGCCATCTTACATTCTAAGCATACAAGCCTACTTACAATCAGAAATATAGATCCATTCTAGAAGTTAAGATACTACAAAGAGCTGCTACCAAGCCCCCAACCCTAATTCCTAAACTAAGGAACAAAGACTACAAATATATACAAGACGCAAGCCACAAGCCAGCTAGAAAGAATCACATTCTCCAAGAATGAAGAAAAATGTTTTACAACATATAGGTCAGGACCTAAATCCATAAGAAATCCTCCATATAATAATTAAATGCCATGCGATATCACACAGAGGTCAAAAAACAAATGTAGGAACATCCACCAAGCTTCGTCGATCGTAAAAACCTCAAGAGATCAGAAAATGAAATCTAACCATTGGAACAGGAAGATAAAATAGGACCAGACCCAAACTTAACAAATATTCACCAAGAAAGAACGTATCAGGATGAAAAGACAAACATAGATTCATCATGATGTCCATAACATGCCATTTGGATCGCAAGAGATAAGGAACCAACTGTAATGATTGCTGATCAAAACACTAAAACTGCAAACAAGAACAAAAATGAAAAGGAAATATTTTTGGGTGATGCAAGATTGCCAATGACCCAAAGATGCTCCTGCAACATACTGTATATGTTAAATGTGGCCTTCTTATTCAACCATACACTTCAACATAGTCTTTATTCATCATCCACATACATAAGTGAATATGATTTATTCATCTTGCATGCCTATATGATTCGACCTATTGCCTCCTATCCAGACACGGTTTTGAATGGATCTCAGAATGAGAGTCTCACAACCTAGACCAATCCAAGAACGGAGGATTTTTCTCCATGAATGCAATGCAATTCAAGATTAATCTAAGAATGAAAGATGCAAGATTAATCTAAATGAGATTAAACTATGGCATGATTTGAAAGAGATTGCAATGCAAGATTATTCTAAGAAAATGAAACTAACCTATTGCAAATGAGAACTTAATGGAAATGAGATTATGAACTAAAATGCAGCAACAATTCTTTATTCTAACAATGCATATACTTGAATGAGAAATAGGAGTTCTTTTATAGACTGAGAGTCTGCTCAGAATATAAAGTTTCCTTTTGAAATAAAATAGAACAAAAAGCTAGTTCAGATTAGCAAGTTTTCTTTAAAAGAAAAAAATGAACTATTTTCTCTTCATTTTTAACTATTTTCTTTTCTATTTTAACTGTTTTCTTTTTTATTTTAACTTTTTTCTTTCTCTTTAAAGCACAGTTAATTCAAAGCTTCTATTTCTGAACTGAAGAGAAGATTTTTGAGAGAATATTTAATTAATTAAATAAATAGAATATGACCTCATAAATGTATTTTCTCAATTATTTGAAAAATTAAATTAAATTTTTGAAATGAGGATATTTATTTAATATTTAAATATTATTTAATTCCTTTTTATGTATTTTAGCTAAAAGGGGTGAATGTAGATGCAAATTTGTATGTATGTAGATGATTTATGTGAATGCACTTGTGAATAGAAATATGTAAATGCAATGTGTATATGATAATGCATTTGTGAATGTAATGTATATGGTACTAACATCTCATGCAAGGTGTCCAGATGTGTGACAGATGCTAACCAAGAGAACATGTGAAGAATTGAACACTTGTGAAGTCGTGATGAAACCAGGATGCTGAAGAAGAACTCCTCAATGTACAAATCCAGGATAATGCAATAAGTGAACACTGAATTGCTGTCACAATGCAAGTCTATAATGAAAATGCAATCCTAGGCTAGATGCAATACCCAGGACATGGTTGTGAGACCCATCGTATAATTATCATCATTGAGCATTTTTGGAACATCAGAGTCGATACAATCCTTACTGGTGCCACTACAACCATAAGAATATGAATATGAATTTCATCAGATAAGATATGGGAAATGAACGTAAGCACCAGGGAACAAAAACTAAGATGACCTGAACATTGTTTCCAATTGATGTTGCAAGAGTACACCGGTATCGAGGCATTCAAAGCCAAGATAACCATGAGTGCGATCATGCATAAACAAACAGAGCAATAACAGTCAAGGAGATAGTACCGACCTCTTCATGGCGTACAAATAAACAAGATTGAGGGATGTGAGGATTTTCCACCTTAATGTGGGAGCTCTTATCACATACACCCTATTTATTTGACGTTGCCGGATCATCGGGACTACACCAACAAGCAGTAGACAAAGAAAATATCAATGAAATCCATGAGAACAGACAACATACAAAGAAAGATTCAATCATAGCTCAGCCAGTTTCAAATGTTTTGGATGTGTTCATGTTTAGAGGTGTTGAAAAACACTGTTGTGCTTGTGAGTGCAATGTGTTTTATTGTCATCAATACATGTTTACGTTGCGATATCCAATGTGTGTTGAAAAACAAAGATGTGTCCAAAGATAGTGTTGAGAAACACTGTTTGATTTGGGGTGTTGAGAAACACCAGTTTGTGCCAGTAGATAGCTATCTTTGAGAAGTGACAAGATTACCGACTCTAGATGTGATCAGATTTGGGGACCCATGCTCCTAGTATCGGTGAGTGACTTGACATATGTTGTGAGGAAAAAATAGATTTGGTTTCCCCCAGGCATATGGTGTTGAATTGGTGTCAAGTCAATAGGTTCACAAAGGAACCAAAGTATCTTGAAAGTGACTGAAAGCTATGAACAAACTAAAGAAAAGGGTCATCAAGACTGAGTATCGATAGATAGAGCGTTTGAGTATAACTCCAACTGTAATAGATGCGAGCAATCTCAATAGTACGATGAAAGTAGGAAGACGCAGTGAGGACCACTGGTGACTGACATGAGAGAGATTCTCAAGTGAAGAGAGCATGGTACTAGCTTAGACATCAGTAGGAAGATGCAGTGAGAACCACTGGTGACTGATGTAAGGGAGATTCTCAAGGAGAGAGACCTTAGTATAGGCAAAATGACAGTAGGCAGACACAGTGAGAACCACCGGTGACTATCGCAAAGTAGATCCCAAAAGTTAATAGGATAGTGTCCCCTAGACCAGGAGGGTTGCCCCGAGAGTATGACCAATTTCAATCCATGTAAGTTGTTGTCTTGATGGGAATTGAGAGCATGCGGAAAAACAAATGTAAGAAGGAAAGCAGCAAAGTAGGAAAGCAAATGTATAAAGCTAAGTGGTGCTGCGATAGATATAGCAATATGGAACAAGAGGCACATGTTTACCAGGTTTTCACCTTCTTGGTAGAATTTTTTTCATTTTTGCTACCATGATGCCTGTTTGCCAGGTTTTCATCAATGGCACTTTTTTCTTTTTTCTCTTTTTTTTGTATTTTTAAATTTTTAATTTTTTTTTTGTATTTTTGGAATATATGATTTTTTTTGGAGATACATCAAAGTTCCTATTGCTAGTTTTTCACTAAGATGATCATTTTTTCCAAGACATTTTCTGATTTTTAGAAATTTTTCAGGGCTTTACTATATACATGAGCACACTGAAGATGTCTCAATTGTAGAGCCATTTTAGATGAAGAGCATTGATCAGCTCCTTGATTTTCTCCCCTTCAGCAGTAGAAATTTGATAGGTGCTAGACCCAAATACTGTAGTGACAACATATAGACGAAACCAATTTAGTTCAAATTTTCCCTTCCAAACCCAATGTTGTTAATTCTTAGGGTTCTCCCTCAGAATGAGGTAACCCACCTGGAAGTCCCTTGGTCGAACCTTCTTGTTATAGCTCTTGGACATCCTCTTCTGGTATGCTCTAAGGTGATCGAATGCCACTTTCTAACATTCATCAAGTAGTTCTAGCTCTTGTATCTGAGATATTTTGTTATCATCATCAGTAATGAGGCCTTTCAGAGAGACTCACAAAGAAGGATTCTCAACCTCAATTGGTAACAAAACATCTTCTCCATAAACCAAAGCATAAGGCGTATCCCATGTAGGTGTTCTTATGCTTGTCAAGTATGCCCAGAGAGTTGGATTGATTTGGAGATGCCAATCTCGTCCAGATTTGTGAACTGTGCGATGCAGGAATTTAAGGGTTGTCATGTTTGATGCCTCCACCTATCCATTACCCTGAGGATAATAGATGGAAGACCAATGCTGAGTGATTTTAAACTTAGAGCATAGCTCTGTCAAATCCTTGTTTTTAAACTACCCCCCATTATCAATGATCATTGCTGAGGGTACACCATACCTACAAATGATGTAGTTGAGAATGAACATGGCCATAGATTTGCCATTGGCCATGGTGAGAGGGACCGCCTCCACCCACTTGATGAAATAGTCTGTAGCTGTGATGATGAACTTATGTCCATTTGAGGACGAGGGATAAATATGACCCACCAAATCAAAGGCCCATTGTTGAAATGGCCAGAAAGTAATGAAGGGAATAAGCTCCTTGGTTGGAGCATGAATCAGATTTCCATGTAGTTGACACTGTTTGCAAGACTTAGCAAACTGTGTAGCTTCTTTTTCCACATCTAACCAATAGTAATCAGCTCTAATAAGTTTACAAGCCATTGTCAGGCTGTTAGAGTGAGACCCACAGATGCCTTCATGTACCTCTACTAACGCACATTTGGACTCATCTGGTTCTAAACACCTAAGAACTAGGGTACCATCTAGACCTCGCCTATACAAGTCATTAGTGATGATGAAAAACTGTGAAGCACTACAGATTAAGTGATGTTTCTCATTTTGGGTGTAAGTGTCGAGAACAATCTGGTCACAAAGGTAGGAATAAATATGATGGTAGTGGGATGAATCATTTCCAATGATAGAATAGATCATCCGGGACTCAAGGGAATCATAGGCTAGGTAGCGTAAAATCTCCACTAGGAATTCATGTCAGAAATCATTTTCTGGCATCTGTAGCATGGAAGCAAGAGTAGCCATTGCATCAGCCACTTTATTATCTTCCCTTGGAACTTGTTAAAATGTGATATGAACAAAATATTTTCTGAGGTCATCAACCAGCCATTTATAAGGCACTAGCTTGTCATCTTTTATCTGATAGATATCATTTACTTGATTGATTACTAATTGTGAGTCTCCAAGGACATTGAGCTCAACCACTTGCCACTCAAGGGAAATCTCCATACCATTGATCAAGGCTTCATACTCGGTGATATTATTTGTACAAGGAAACAACATCTTGTATGCTTTTGGTAAAGAGTACATTTGAGGTGTGATGAACAATATCCCAACACTTGACCCCTATTGGGAAATGAACCATCAAAGAACATAGTCTAGGATCAATGTGTGAGAAGTAATATGGACTCATTTGGAAATTTGATGTTCAATGGTTGATGATATACTAGAGGTGCTTCCACCAATTGATCTTCACTTGCTTGCCCCTTGATGGATTTTCTTTCTACATACTCAATATCAAATTCATTGAGAAGCATGACCCATTTGGCTAGTCTACCTGTGAGGGTAGCTTTACTGAGAAAATATTTCAGAGGATCAATCCTAGTAATGAGGTGAGTAGTATAAGCCAACATGTAGTATTGCAATTTTTGTTAAGCAAATACCACTGTGAGGAAAGCCTTCTCTATAACAGAATAGTTTGTTTCATATGAGACCAGAGTTCTACTAATGTAGTAGATAGCCCTTTCTTTGTTGTTTTGATCTTCTTGAGCTAATAAGACACCCAATGATGTATCTATAGAAGAGATGTAAAGTATGAGCGGCTTCCCATGAATAGGAGGCATCAATATTGGTAGGTTTACAAGATATTGTTTGATTTGTGTGAACCCCTCATCACATTCTTTGTTCCATTGGTAGGCCACACCCTTGTGTAAAGTCTTGGTGAATGGTTGTGACTTGTCCGCCAGTTGTGAGATGAAACGCCAGATAGACTGTAATCGGCCTTAAAGTCCTCTCATTTTCATGATATTCTTTGGTGGCAGCATTTCCATGATAGCTTGGACTTTCTCAGGATCCACTTCTATGCCTTTTGCAGAGATGATGTAGCCAAGAAATTTTCCAAATGTTATGCTGAATGCACATTTCTTAGGATTGAGTCTTAGACTGAATTGTTCCATGCGATCTAGTAATGGACCTAGATCTGCAAGGTGTTTCTCTCATTGCATGTTCTTAGCTAGAGTGTAATCAACATAATATTCCATTGTTTTATGCATCATGTCGTGAAATATAGTGGTGACAACTCTCTGATATGTAGCACCAGCATTCTTGAGTCCAAAAGGCATGACGTTCCAACAGAAAGTGCCCCATGCAAATGTGAAAGCAGTTTTCTCTTGGTCCTCTGGCGTGATCTTTATTTGGTTGTAGCCAGAGAAATTGTCCATTAGTGAGTACATTTCATATCCTTCTATCATATCTACAATCATATCAATATTGGGTAATGGAAATTCATCCTTTGGACATGCCTTATTCAAGTCTCTGAAGTCTGTGCAGACTCAGATAGATTTGTCATGTTTTGACACTAGAACAATGTTATAAATCCATTTTGCATAGTCAATTGCTCTGATAATACTGCCTTAAGAAGTTTCTCCAATTCAGCTTTGACAAGTAGAGCCACATGTGGATGCATTTTTCGAAGCTTTTTTTTGACAAGCTTGACGTCTGGTGCAATGGACAAGTGATGCATGATTAGATTAGGATCTAATCCTGGCATATCTGAATATTTCCATGCAAATTTTATCTTTTTGCTTTGGAAGAATGTAATTAATTCCTCTCTTTTTGCCTCAGATAATGATTGTGCCAAGTGAATGATCTGAGGTTCAACTTCTATACCCAAGTTCATTGGTTCAGTCAGTTCAATTAGCACAAATGATCATTCTTAGAAATGACTTGGAAGTGTATCAAGTATCTCATCCTCGGGCGCCTCAGAGAGGCTTTCACCCTTGGATATGTCCTTTATTTTGTCTTTTTTAGGATCTGACATTGCTACAATGTGGTTTTCACCATCATAGCACCTATTTTTTCTTATTTTGATTTTTTGACTGAGATACTTGATATCGACGTCAGTCATGCTAACACTTTCTTCGCTAGTGGAGGACATTACAGGTTTGAAAACATTGAGGTAACAGACAAGAGCATAGTCATTTTGGAATGTAAGGACTTCATTATATGGGGAGGGAGAGTTCCAGTCTATGAGCTCAGGATGGCAGAGTGAAAGAGAAGTGACAGGTTCAAGTGCATTCACGGTATAATCATCAAAAGCATGGACTAGCTAGTCAAGACCTAGATCAATCTCATCCAGAGGTGTAGTTGAATTCCTTTGACCCCTAGCGACCGTAGTAGATGACATGTTAACATCGATGGAATCAGACTTGTTTGACCTTACACTAAACCCTTCACCTACTTCGAGAAGTTTTTCATATGTGTGTACTGTATCTACATCCCTTTCATAGGTGGCATATGAAAAATTGTCAAACTCATACTCATGAGAGTCTGTTTCATCATTAGGTGTCATATGAAGAACATGAGTGAAATCAACCCTTTGTCCCCAGTTCAGATGAGTTCTTCCTAGAACCTTTGCTATGGTCATATGAGCACCTTTTGATCTAGGTGCCTCATTAGTGCTTGCAACATCATCTTCTTCTTGTTTAGTGAGAAGTGGATGGGTTTTCTCTTGTTCAAACTACTCTTGGAAGTGTACAAATTACCCTGATGACCTGGATTTATAGTTTACATTTCTTTCCACCGCTCATAGGTTAATGGAGCAAGAAAAGTGGTTTCATCAGAGTCGCTGTCAGTCTTGACTGTACTAACACACGGTATAAAATCATCTGGCTTAGCAAAGAATGCCACCTGATCTGGAGGAATGGGACAAGGGAATAAATTCTCCTTAGAGTTGTCTTCAGATTCTTTAGTTTTAGGTGTACCTTTAGGTGTTGGTTGGTGATCTATTTTAGGTTAAAAAAAATTTATCCCCAGTTGAAATGTGAGCTTCTTGAAGCCTATACTTGTAGAGTCACATGTTCATCGACCAGTAGCTTTGAGTGGTGCAAGAAATCATTTATGATTCACACCTATGGGACCATTCCATTTGTAGCCAAAGTATTGCATAATAGTCAGACCCTTTCCATACTATTCAAGTTTTATGTCACAAGGTGTAGTGGTTTGTTTAGATGTGTCATCTCATTTGTAGATCCAAGCTTTGATAGCCATGTTTTCAGATTCTTCTTCTAATGGTATCATGGCCTGTACAAAGGTACCACCATATTTTATTTGAGGAGGAACCATAGAAGGTTTAGTATTCTTAGAAGATCTCCCATAAGAACGTGGAGACAAAGGAAGAGATGTAATAGATAGAATGGGTTCAATATCATACCCTCCCATGTCAGTTTCCTTGAGTGTCAGATCCTTTTCCATTTCCTTTAGTTTAGTCTCGAAGAACCCAATAGACTCTCTATTGGTGGGCACAAAGATTTCAATATATTTTGTGAGTGTGTTGCAATCATAGCATGTATTAGCAGGTATAGTCACTTTAGATCCTTGGAATGGGAACTTAATACACTGATGGTATGTTGAAGGGACAACCTGCATTTCATGGATCCATGTCCTTCCCAATAGAATATTGTATGCTAAAGTAAAGTCAAGCACTTGAGAGATAAAATCTCTTTCAATAGGGCCAACTCTGATTGATAACACAACTAGCCCCTTAGATTTCCATTCTTCTTCATCATAGGCCTTAATAGTAATCTTTAAGCAAACTTTGTCGTAGCCTAACTCAGTAAGGAAACTAGTAGAGAAAATGTTGAGGCCAGCGCTGTTATCTATGAGAACACAACGAACGCACTTTGGGCCAATCATGACTTCAATTTGCAAGGGGTTATTGTGTGGGTGACTCAAAGAATGGTCATCTTCTTTAGAGAAAGATAAGTAATGGGAGGAGGTCAAGTGACCTACCACGGATTGAAACCGGTCAAGATTGAGATCTTTTGGGACATTTTCCTCTGTGAGGGCTTTGTCAAGGATCTCCCCATGAGCAGGGGAGATTTTTAGCAACTTGAAGTTGGTGATCTGAATGTTAGTACATTGTAATTGATCTAGTATGTTGTAATTGGTAGCATTAGATGAAGAACTCAATTTTAGACTCTTGTTGGCAGAGCCAATAGTAGCTTTGTCTGCAGGTTGGGTTGGTGCAGACGTAGAAGGCTCAGGGCCTTTGAGAATGATCTTAGCATGAGATTGAGTAACAACATTTGCACTAACCTGAAAGGAATTTTGGGCTTGGGAGCATCTTCCCTTATGTTATGCCTTGCATACCCATCCCTACATTTTGTAGGCAAAACACTGGGTCCCCCCGCTTTTTTTCACTTCTGCCATTCCCTTGTTTTCTTTCACTTCCTTTGTTTTCCCACTAGGCTTTGCTTCTGCAAGGTTTGTCTTTCTTTTTTTATTTTTCCTTGTGTCTCTAGGACCTGGTCCTAGAGTTTTTTTTTTTTCTCTAGAGTCAGATTCCGAACTCTGGGATTCTCTGCCATCATATATTCTTTTGTGAGAAGATATGACTACATGGAATCCCCAGGCTAGGAGTCTGGAGGTTTCTAGAGTTGTTAGAAAAGTGCAACCTATTTTTACCCTAGGGGTATAAATGGAAGTTACCTGTCATTTTCACAGTTACCATGATTAAAACACTTAGAGCATCCAGAGCGATATTGAAGTGATTAAGGTGATTAAATAGTGAAGTGCCCCCTGTGCTTAGTGGCTAATCAAACGTTGATTTTTGGTGTTGGCTTGTGATCATTCGAAGGTGGACCTAGTGCAGAGCGTTCTCCTTGTTCATCTTCTCTGCATCTCTTGCGTTTCTAGGCTGGTTACTATTTTTTTTTCTCCCTCTCTGGTTTGTCATTCATTTGGTTTTTTGTCTTTCTTTTCATTTCTGTGGTGCTCATTTTGTTTGTTTCTACTTTCTCTTTGTTCTTGTTTTCTTTTTCTGTGTTTGTTCCTAGTTTGCCTCCCGTTGGTGGGATGGCCCTGCTAGAGGGTTGTATGCCTTCTGTGCAGTTGTAGTTTAGTGTATATATTATACATTGTCATAGGTTGGCTTCTGTGCCTTTGCAAGTTTTGTACGTTATGTAAATACTCTATAAATTTTGTATATACGCCATGACTCTCTATATTTTAGTGTGTATACCCCTTGTATATCCTTCCATTCTTAATGAGCTCATTGCGCTCCATCACACTTTGAATCACTTTGTCTAGCTCGCGAGAGGGGGCCACCATGGCTTGAACTCGGCACCTCACTGGTTCAAGCCATGATGAATTTCTCTCTCCTATGTCATGTCACTTTAATGGTAGGATTAATTTCCCATGAGTGGGCATTCAAACCCCATTCCATCTGGCATTCAATTTCCCTTGTGTTGGCCCACTTGTCACCATTAATGTCATTTACGCCACCTGTTACATGGCCACGTGACAACCCATGTCAGCCAAGTATAGTTTCCTACTAGTCACGTCGACATAGCCACGGCTAGTTCTTCCAAACTATAGGTTCTGAGTTCCCCAGAGTTCTCATTCCATCCTTGTCACTTAGTTCAATACCCCAAAGCCCTCGGGTGGGTATCAGAATCTAGCTCATGTTTATCTTGAATATTCTAGGATTTTGATGTATGCTAACACTTTTTGGATAGGCACGACACGGTGACGATTTCCCCAGAATCTACATAAATTGTTATTATTATACCATGTATTGATGTTTCTTCGGTCTTGTAGGTTGTAGATTGCATGATTGAGATGTCTGAGGTGATCACTCCTCCTGGTAGCTCGGAGCTACCTACTACCTCCACTCGGGCGGCCACAAAAACCAAGGCCAAAAAGATGTTGGCAAAGCTACCATTAACCTCCAAATACTTGAAGGAGGGCGTTCTTGTGGGATCCAAGGTGGATTCCAAATTACAAGAAATAACAGACATAGAGCCCAGACTTTGGGCTGAAATACAAGGCTTAATCCAAGCCATCTATAGGTTGAAGGCTAGCGGAGACAGTATGGCTACTCATTTGGCTGCCTCTGGCATTATAAAGGCTGAGAAAATTTCCTTGTTTGGTGTAATCACTAGAATTGATATATCAATTGGAAATACTGTACAATGTACCTACTTTGACAGTTTTGCTTGCCAATCCTTGACCGTTACAATATCCCACAACAATTGTCACTCTGGACGCATCAAATTTTTCCTTAGGGCTAGGGATTCCACAATTCAAGGGATCCATCATCATCAACCATGCCAAGTTGTTAAAGGAGTTTGAGGAGGCTTCCCTTCTCTCCCAAAAATATCTCAATAGCTAGTGGTTGAAGTCCCCAAAGAGGGACTATAAAAGGATGTAGTTGGAAATTCCCCATGGGGATTTCAAAGAGCCCATTCCGGCAAGAATTATATTCTTATGCAGGATCTTTGGATTGCCCCATGCCTGGGATTTCTTGGCATGGATACATTACTTTCTTTACTGCATCACCACCCGCAACCAGACCTTCAACTGGGCAGCCATCATAGCCAATCATGTGGACACATAGATGAAGGGCATCGTCTAGATTTCCAAGTTCTATATGACATATTACGTGCTATGGGAACTAGCCCAACAAAGACCAAATTTTCTAGGTTTGGGAATGGGCCAGGCCGGTTAGTACCATGGGATCATTATCCCCAAGTCCAATGGGAACTTAGTTTCCTAAATTTCTGTCGGGTAAATGATGCTTTCATTTACCAAAATATTCTTATAACACTTGCCTGGGACTCCGAGTACCAATTATTGCAGGAGGCAATGAACCTGGTCAGTACTTATGACCACTACTTCATTTAGTTCCAGCACCACACCTACATTCGGGTGAACAACTTCTCTGGGAAACCCTACCTTCTTCCTCGGTATTACTGGGATAGAATCATTCTTTTTCAGATCTACCAACAGATCATGGACCTGCATGCCTTCTTCACATTGAAGAAGGTCATTAATGTCCCATTCCTATTTTCATGTGGGAATTATACGTGCAACCTCACAGTAGCAAGGGAGGTAGATAGTGAATTGAAGAGCCCAGGACTGGTGAAATCCACCATGCCAGGAAGAATTATGATCCTCTAGGAAAGATTGCCTTAGCGCTTCCCCAAGCCTCCCTGCCGTACGAAGAAGATATTGAAGATTTTTGGGCGAACTCCCAAGATAGTTTTGATCTTTGGGCCCGTCAACATTCATGGATGTCCAAGGGACTCATGAAGGTGCTTGAACTTTGGACTTTTCCAAAGGGTTTTCCAGGTGACGGACTGCTGGAGGACCTAGCATACAAAGGATAGGGATTAGACAAGTCGGATCTCCCTTCAGTGGATTGGGCCACCATGGAAGACCTAACAATTGAGGGAGTATGCCACCCTATTTTGAAGGCTAGTCACAAGTATTTTGCCAGGGTGTGTCCCAAAAGCACCCAGAAGGGAATGATTGTCCGAAGGACCACTCCATCTTTTGATACCACCGCCGGACCTAGCACAAGTAAGGGGAATTAAAAAGAAGGTACCCTAGCTAAGGTACCTCCCTAAGGCCCAACCCCCTTAATGATACAACTACAACAACAAATGGAGTTGGCAAGGTTGGATAGTCAGCAGATAAGCACACAGATATCCTCCGGTTTCCTCGTAACTCCAATGGCATCTTCTCGCTTGACGGGGTCCCCATCATTGGCTACGATGATGAGTAGACAGAATTTTGCTGAGGCAAAATCTACCAGTATTTTGGAGACTGGGGTCCCATTGTTGAGAAAGAAGAAGAAAAAGGCGACCCCCACTCCAAGCGCAGCCGCTAGCCCCAGTATGCCAGATATGCCTCCAGTTGATGTCAGTTTGGACTCCCCTAAACTTGAGGATATTCCTGATAGCCCTCCCCATGTGATGATTTTGATGATGTGTTTGGGGTGGATGAACTCATGAATTTGCATAAGGATATTGATCACGCAGTTGAAGAGATCGCCGCTCAAGATAAAGGAGAGATCCCCGCAGAAAAGGAAGTCCCAGAAGAAGAAGTTTCATCAGAGCAGAAGTTCTAGGATGAAATGCAAAGGGAGCCCAAGTGGGAGAGGACACCAGTCCAAGAGACCAAAGATACACCAAGGCAACCCACAGGTGAGCAGTCGATGGTTGGGGAAACTGGACCTACGGGATCAACTGTACCCCCATTCATCATGCTCCAAATGCCTTCGATTAATCTAGGTGATCATGTGCCTCGGAGCACATTTGGTGAGGTAGTAACATTGGCCGCATTGTTAAACCTTGGCCAGAGACCTCACCCACCTCCTGCAAATGTTCCAACGGAGGAAAATGTTCTAGTAGACAAGGCCGATGAAGCCAAAGAATAGTAGCAGAAGAATGACTGGGAAGTCCCAGAAAATGTAAATGTTGGATCAACTAATGCTGGGAGGGATGAGGAAGTCCCCAAAGATGCAGGTAATATTGATGCCAGAGAAGAAGAGGTCCTAGATATCACAAAAGAGAATGCCAACACGGTGGAAAATATGGAGGCCTCCGGAGAGCAAGAGCAGGAACAGGAACAATATAAAGGAAAAGAGCTTGATGACACTGTACATTTCATGAACGCGCCACCCGATTCTGAAAGGAGTCTAGATGCCTAGGGCTTAATTGAAAATCCATCCCAACCACCCCAATGGCTGTTAGAATCAATAAAAAGAAAGGCCCCAGCGGTCGCATCAGGTGTTCCACTCTCCTTGGCCAAAATGATGGCCCAAAATACAGAGGCTCAGAAGCCTAAGAAGGCACAGATAGTTCATGCCCTCCAGACTGGTCCAACAGGAAACACAGTTGTGACTATCGTAACACCTCCTCTAGATGTAGATGCAACAACTGTAAGGCCTGAAGATTATAACATTACAGAAGTGGCACTGGGGAGAAGAGATAAGTAGGGTGAACTGGACCTGCTAAGAGATGCCACCAAAGAAGTAGAGGACCGATACGTCAAATAGGCCCAGAAGTTAAAGGAGGAAAGGGAGAGCAATGCCAATCTCCTTGTACTTCTGGCAGAAATTACATAGCCTTTGTCCGAGATACACCTAGAAACCTCTTCCTTTGGATTTCCACTCGCACAGGGTGATGTGGATTCTCTCTGGGCCATGAAGAAGAAAGCACAGGCTGTAGATGGGTGGGCCACCGAATAGACAGCTACCATAAGACAATTTCTAGCAGTATCCCTCCCAGATCTTTACCAAGTCAACATCCTCATCAGCCAAGCAAATGGCTCCACTCTTGTATGGGAGAAAGACTTAGAGAAATATGAAAAGTTGAAGGTCGGGTTGGAAGAAATTCACAACGTCAGAGAAGAAGCCACCATGGAGGCAGGAATTTTGGGAGATGAATCATATGATTCTCTCCAAGCCTAGTACTCCAGACTTGGCCTCAAAATTGAGGTATGCAAGGAACTGGTTAAGGCCCTAAAAGAAAAGTTGACCATCACCCAATATCCCTTGGGCCTATTTTAGGCATTTGTGGTTGGAGTATCGCAAGTCGATCCCTTCACCACTAGGATGTGCACCCCAGAGGACTACGTCCTCAGCAAATTTGATGAAAAAATTTAGTCCCTGTATTCGGTTGTTGGAGATTTTGACCAAGGGAGGTTATCAAGATTATCCAAGGTGATGATCCAGGCACATGATGTTGTGAAGATGGTAGATGAGTTCTAGAACGGGGCTGGAGAGGTTGAAGAAAATTTGGAGGTTGTTCGCAGTCTATGGGACAAAATTAGGAACATAGATGAAGAAGGTGTAAGCCAAGTATTGGAGGCATTCAAAAATAGTAAGTAACAATAAGGTTCTCCAGATTTTGGAGCTTTCTATTTACTATGCATATGTTGTATTCTTTATTCTTTGGGGGCGCAAGCTTTTGAATCCTAGAATTCTGGATCCAATATTCTTGTATTCTTTAAAGTGACCCGTGTCCCAGTTCCCAAGGTCAACCGGTCACTTTGAAAGTAGTTAATAAGGGTGTTAGAGGGTGGGTAACCCTAGCAAGGCACGTCGGCTCGACAAGAAGGTTCTGATAGGTGGTCTTCCCAAGGCCCCACTCCAACATAACACTTGGTGCATTGGAGATAGGGAGCCTCTTTTCCATTGATGAGGTAGGTAGCCTCGATCCCCGGGGGATCAGATTTCTTCTTTTCTCCCTTTGAGTCTCTTCTCAAGGCCGATTCTTCCACTCCTATCTTGTCTTATTCTCTTGATATTTTATAACTTTTCCATCTTGAGGTCTTTGTAGTGTGGTGCAGGTAGTACCTCCCACTAGAAATTATATTATATTGTTTAAGTGTAAAGTAAGTTAGGGTAAGTTCATGGCAAACTTGTGTATAAATAATAAGTCCAACCTCATTCCAAGGGTCGGAAAAATTGATGATTTTGTAGTCCATAGCTATAGCACTTTTAGTTTTTCATTTCTTAGTTGTAGAGCTCAATGCTCCTTAGTTTTTAGAAGCTCTCAGTAGTTAGATGCACCCTTGGAGCCGCCATTATTGTACGCACCAGTGTTGGTTGGAAACATGTTAATGAAGAAGGAAGGATTCTCTCAATGATGTTGATAGAATTCTGATCTCTAGATTAACGTTCTTTTTGTGCTATATGTTCCTTATATCCCTTGCTCTAATGTTTTAAGTATATTAACGACCTTCTTTTCCCTTGATATTAGATAAGTATGGATTGCTGGTTCTATGTTTATTCAGTATTTAGTGTAGCATGTTAGAGCATGGTTGATTTTTTGAATGTTTGGCATAAACTATAAGTAGATGAAGTACTTCTAACCCTAGCATATCTTTTGAATTTATTTGGTAACTAACGAATGCTTGCAGGAAACCTCACTTACCTAAATCCCCAGAGTAGATGAGCCAAGATAACCAACTATCCCATTGAACAAAATAGTCACACTCCCAACTGAGCCCCCACACTGTCAAGACTCGACTCTCAGGTGCTTGAAGGCCCAGAGAATCTCATTTCTCCAGACAACCTTTACAGGTGAAGTCTGGTACCCTGGTACCTGGTGACAACTTACCTCTTTTGGTGGACCCAGTCACAAAGTCTCATCAACACCTTCCCTTGAGAATGATAATGTTACAGTATTTAGTATCAACAGGTTCAACCATATTAATGACATTGTCATTATTGGTGTATGTATAGTTGACCTTGGCATCAGTACTCTCACATTTGGATGACTCACCTTTCCCATGAGGAAGAAATGGGTCCTTGAAATCTTGGTGCTCTGAGTTCTTTTTGTGACCTCCCACAACAATAACCTCACTATCAATAAGGTCTTGGATCTTGTGTCATAATTAAATGCAAGTAGCCATCTTGTGACCCTTGTTCTGATGGAAATCATAATACGTGGATTCATTCCACCAAGATGGTCGAGGTTGCATATCAAAAGGACGTGAGTTATCTAGAGGAGTGAGTAAATGGTTATCCAAGAGAGTATTGTAAACTCATCAAGAGGTTCTCCTAAAGTAGTGAACTCACGTTTGGGTCTAGGAGCCCAAGGTTTAGATCTAGAAAAATGTGAAGTAGTCGATTTGGATTCTATCATAGCCTATTCAGTGGCTTTGGCTGCCTGCATAGTGGTAGTGAGATTAAAAGAAGCCTTTGGAGGCTAGAGAGTCACATTGTCTACAACTCCATCATTCACAACATTCTAGTTCTTGTTGGGAAATTTGGGTTTGTCTTTTCTTGAAGAGGAAGACCCTTGCTTATTTTCCTTGTGTAAGGTCAGTTCTTATTTCTTGACCATGAACGTCTCAATTCTCATAGCTTTCTTAATCATATCATCGAAGGCTAAAGGACCTTGCAGCTGCACTTGATACCCAAAGTTGGGAAGAAGATTGTCTAAAAAGATATCCAACTTTTCAGATTCAGGTATTTTGCGAGAATATTTGGTATAAAGTTGTCTCCATCTTTGGATAAATGTCAAGAAAGGTTCTCCATGATTTTGTTTCAAGTTGCAAAGATCTCGGATGTGAACCAGATGTTGGATGTTGTGAGAATAGTGTTGTAGAAACAAGTTGGCAATTTTGTCAAAAGTCTTGATGCCAGTTGGTAGCCTAGAGAACCACTCCATAGCTGACCCTCCCCAACTGTGCAGGAAGAGACACATGACGTAGGTTTGATCATGTATGAACTCCATAGAGAGAGCACCAAACTCTCTTAGATGATCCTGGGGATCAGAGGTACCCAAGTATTTATCGTACTTGGGAAGTTCAAATCCTTTAGGAAAAGGAGGCATGCATAGACTCTTAGGAAATGAGAATGGACAAATGCTTTCCAGCGTGAATTGTGTAGTGAGTTTGTCTTTGTCCTTCATGAGTTGAAGAATTTGTTCTTGCATAATTTGAACTTGTTTTTGTAACTTGGAGTTTTTAGTTTCTTCCTATTTAGTGACAAGCATCTCTACATTGTATTTGGAGGGTAACTTAGCCCCTTGATTGGCTAGTTTGAGAAGATATTTCTCTTTTTCCTCAGCTAGGAGAATTTCCATCATCTTGTGGAAACTTTTATTGGCACAAGCACCTTCAATATCTTCTTGGGTTATATCTGTGTCCTCATCATTAGGGGGGTCTTGATAATGGAATTTAGCCCTGGTTTTAGAGTGATCATCATCTCTACTTTGTTCACCTGATAGATTATGGTCTTCCATCTTGATATAATTCAAGTGTTCAGTGTGTAAAGACTCTATATGAGGAGGTTGAGTGTCTAGAGGTGTTGTACCTACAAGAACTCTTGTTGTTTTACTAGTGTCAAGTTTAGGAAACAATTCTTCAGAATTTTTATGTTCTTCAAACAAAGGGTTTCAAACCTAACTAAAATCCACTAGAAATGATCATTTGATGTAAGGGGGATGCGAGGATTCCCCACTACACTTGGACTATGTGAAAAGTTTAGAATGACTTTCTGCTTGGTTGATAGGTCTACCCCTACCTTGTTTAATGACATGCGAAGGGATTGTTTTGCCACTTCGATTTGTAACAGTCATAGACGAAGATGATACAAGGAATGTGAACTAGGACCACACTTGAAACTATCTCAAAGTAAATTCACAAAGTGCCAAAAGGATGAGGTTTATCCGGTGTGAATTGTCAAAAATAAGGCTAGAATAGCTGAGAGGTGACTATCACGATGCAAGATATGATGACATAGTAGAAAAAAAAAAAAATATATCAGACAAGACAAGTTTAAGCGAGAATAATGTAATTCTTAACCCAAGAAATCCAATTGTAGATAGTGTGTAGATAGCAGGCAGATAAACAGACCTAGAACAAGAACCAGATTTAGTAGAGGTACGCTGAACAGACGGGAAATAGCTCACTATTTTGGAAAAATGATATTAGAATCACATGAAGAAGTACTTTATCATGTGAAGATTTGCATAGGCCCACGTGAGACTCTGCAGTCCAGCATAAAAAATCACAAAAAAGGTGACATACTGGTGAATAAATAGCAGCAGATTTGTAAAATGTCACGTGACAATTGACAGGGTGTCACGCGTAGTTTCTCAGAGAATGACACGAAGATGGCAGAATATTGTGCGAGCTTTTGCAATGAAACAGGCAAAATTCTACAAAATCAAACAGTGAAGACTAGATTGCATTTTTTGAGACAGATTATGCTATGTTCTAACAGAGAGTTTGAATTGCAGATTGTTTTGGACATGTTTGAGTTTGGAAAATTGTGTGATTTGACATTTGTTTTGATTGTTTAAATGATTCACCCATGCAAAACACATTAAGAAGAATGTTTGTAGTAAAAGAACAGACACATCACAATCCTAGGTGATCCAAGGTAGTATCTATTAAATTCCCACTTGAACCAAAGTTCATCCACGCCTACTCATAGCAGACAACTTAGAATCTTGGAGGCATGGGATCCTCCTTACATGTGCACTCACTTCTCAGGCACACCAAGCTTTGAATCCCAAGAGAATTGCTTCCCAAAGGATTGTTGTCTCTACTAAGAGTTGTGAAAGTGTGGGACATCTTAGTCAGTCTCTAACCTTCCGCGCCAATAGATAGAGGGATTTTGGATACTATAGCAAAGGCTTGTAGTAAGGACATCCGTTTAGGTGGTTGTGCTCAATTCATTTTCCCAATAAAGGGGTCTCTCCCAATCCTTTCAAAGCAAGGTTTTCACCTTGACAATGTAGGGACTTTAACACACCACTAGGGTACTAGAGGATATTTTGGTTGCCACAAAAAATTGACACCTGTCCATTGTAAGATTAATCACAATGAAATTTTTTATATACCAGTTCGGAAGGGCTTGGCTTTAGCCTATTACCGGTTGGGAAATCCACTCTCACTGGCTCTATTAAAGAACTTGGGAGGTAGCCACTCTAGAAGAATCATATGAATTTCTCTTACACCCAAGATCCATAAAGACGAGGGGAGAGGATATGTTCATATAGTTCTTTGGAATTACAAACTAGAAAACATTTCAAGCACGCAAGACAATGATTCATTTTAAGCACCAAGATGAAGCATTTTCTAACTACTAAAAATAGACATGAAAGTTTTGTGAAAATACACAAGGTCTTCGACAAGCATCTTGCAGTAAATACATTAGTAGTTTGTAATTGCTTTCTTCATTCTCAGTGTCCTTTAAACCACTGTTAAGCTGTTCCAAAAATAAAATAAGAGAAACATAGAAGTCAGGAAACATCAGATGGTTAGAAAAATAGAGATAAGAAATATCAAATAAAGGTCCTTGGTGTCAAAGTTCACGAGATGATTCTCGCAAGCTCGCACGAAGAACTACAGATAGTCCCATGAAGAACTAGAAAGTTCACGCGAGATCCTGTGAAATTGTGTGCAACATCTCTAACAGAGCCGTACGAACAAAGTGCAAAAATGAAAATAAGTGCAATAAAATGAGGCCAAAAACTGATTTTCCAGCCCCACAGTGGGTGGTAGAAATGTATATGTTAAATGTGGCCTTCTTATTCAACCATACACTTCAACATAGTCCTTATTCATCAGCCACTTATAGAAGTGAATATGATTTATTCATCCTGCATGCCTGTATGATTCAACCTTTTGCCTCCTATCCAGACAGTGTTTTGAATGGCTCTAAGAATGAGAGTCTAACAACCTAGACCAATCCAAGAACAAAGGATTTTTCTCCATGAATGCAATGCAATGAAAGATTAATCAAAGAATGAAAGATGCAAGATTAATCTAAATGAGATTAAACTATGACATGATTTGAAAGAGATTGCAATGTAAGATTATTCTAAGAAAATGAAACTAATCTATTGCAAATGAGAACTTAATGGAAATTAAATTATGAACTAAAATGCAGCAACAATTCTTTATTCTAACAATGCATATAGTTGAATGAGAAATGGGAGTTCTTTTATAGACTAAGAGTCTGCTCAGAATAGAAAGTTTCCTTTTGAAATAAAATAGATAAAAAATCCAGTTCAGATTAGCAAGTTTTCTTTAAAATAAAATAATGAACTATTTTCTCTTTGTTTTTAACTATTTTCTTCTTTGTTTTAACTGTTTTCTTTTTTATTTTAACTGTTTTCTTTCTCTTTAAAGCACAGTTAATTCAAAGCTTCTATTTCTGAATTGAAGAGAAGATTTTTGAGAGAATATTTAATTAATTAAATAAATAGAATATGACCTCATAAATGTATTTTCTCAATTATTTGAATAATTAAATTCAATGTTTGAAATGAGGATATTTATTTAATAGTTAAATATTATTTAATTCCTTTTTATGTGTTTTAGCTAAAAGGGGTGAATGTAATTTAATTAAAGTGCTAGGACTTTATAATTAAATTAACTCAATCATAGGGTTTGTTTAGCTAATTGATTGATATTTAGGAATTAAATATAATGTATGAATAATGCAGATTTAGTATTTTCTACATTTGACTCTTAGGTCGAGTAGAGTCAGTCAAAACTCAAAATTGCCTAGTACAATAGGACTTTGATGATTCAAAAGAATGACAAATGCAAAAAAAATTGGTTAGGGTTGCAAGATGCCAATTTTAGGGTGTTACAGATACACCCCAAGTGAGAAGAAAATGTTGTATAAGAAAAAAACCTATGAACATTTGACAAGACATGGGGCATGAATCCCATGCTTTCTTTTATCCAAACATCATCTTTATCTGCAACTCTATGTCTCTATACCTCTACACTCTCTTCTGTCAGATCCATTAGCTTACTCTTCTCTATACTCCCTATGTCATACCTTATATCAATATAGATCTCATATCACTACCTTATACCCTTTTCATAATTGATCTACCTCTATTACAAACCTTCATCTGACTAGCAACCAAGGTTTTATGTTATTTCACTTCACAGTCTGATACCAACTTTCCCTCATCAGATCCTTCTTTTGATCTATACTAACCCCTGTATCTTTTTTCCTCTAGGCTTACCCTATCTTCTTTTCAACTTATCTTCTTCCTTCAATGCATAATGATAAGCATCCTCAACTGAAGTAATCCACAATATACTCAACTCATCCTAAATGTTAAACCTCAAACCATTAACATACCTAGCCACCTTCTCCTTAGATACCTCTCAGTGTTGAGATCTGATAGTCATCTTATAAAACTCTTTGGTATATTCTTTTACACTCATTCAAAATCCTCAAGGATGAATTTATCTTTTTATCTAGAAACCATTACCTTTCATCTAGTGATTTCCATTTCACCATGTTCTCCTCTATCTTTCTATAATTTTTTCCACCATAAGGCAACATGACCCTTCAAGTTAGTCTGAGCTAACCTAACCCTCTATGGATCTATGATATCTTCTAGCTCAAATTAATATTCTAGTTCACCAATCTAATCTTTCAAATCATTAGGATGCAATGAACTAGTGAAATTAGAAACATCCATCCTATGAATTTTACTTGTTCCATAGCCCTTAACAATTTTTCCTTATCTACAAGGATCTCAGTGTCTACAGTCTCAAGATCTTTAGCAGCCACCTCATATTCTTCTTCAGTCTCAGGATTCCTTTGAAATCTAGTCAACACATTTTTTATTTCAATCCTCATATTGTTTTGGAATTCCTCCATCATTTTTTCTAATCTTCTAGGGTTCATCCTTATAGGGGGCATATTTCCAATCCTCAGGTGCAACTATCTCAAATTTGGCAATGTGATTATAAGGTGTTAACTACCTCTCACTCAGAAATCTACCTGACACACTTGAAACCTACCTCCAATAGTCCAAACAAAGTTCTCAAACATAAAAAGTCTCCTCAGAAATCCCCTTGTGAAAGTCCTCTATAATTACGAGTCAGATATTCAATCTACCACCTCGCAAAAAAAAGACTAGAGCTTCACAAGCTCAGGAACATGATATTCAAGAATAAATATCTCTCTGATAACATATGATGCAGTTGCAGATAGAGTTTCCCTAATGGAGATGGTCCAACCATGCAAAAATAGTCAACACAAAAAAATAGCAACACAAGACCATTAAGATCTCAATAATGAACAAGTAACATGCCTTGCAGGCCTTTTTATTATCCACTATCAAAGATTTACATCATATATTCCCAAAAACATTCCTTCTTACATTCTGAGCATGCAAGTCTTCTTACAATCATAAATCCTGATCCATACTGGATGCTAAGATACTACTAAGAGATGCTACTAAGCCCCCAACCCTAACTCCTAAACTAAGGAACCAAGACTCCAAATATATACAATATAGCAAGCCATAAGTCATCCAGAAAGGATCACATTCTCCAAGAATGAAGATTTTTTTTACAATATATAGGTCAGACCTAAATTCATAAGAAATCCTCTAGATAAGAATTAAATTCCATGTGATCACACATGGAGGTCATCCACTGTTAGAGTAACTAATGTAGCGATGCTAAGTGAATCATTGATGAAGATTGGTACAAATTTCATGAGAGATGAATTAGTTATTTGGTTGTCATTGATGTCAACTACTTGACTTATTGTTTTCAATATATTGCCTGATATTGTGTAAGTGAATCATGAGTTTCAGTATGTTTCTAATATTTCTATTCTTATGGAAGATTATATCATGTGTTTTAATGATAAATTTTCAATCGCAACGTTTCATATAGAGAAGTAAGTTAGTTATGTTGGAATGAACTTAAATCGGGTAATCGCTAAAAGAGTCAGTGATAGATAGTAAATGATTTGATTCTTGTTTCAGATCTATGAAGTATTTTATGGAGCGGTCATAGTGTATAGTTGTATACATTGTCAAGATACTATATGTATGTGCCTGGATCATAATGTTAACTGGTACTACTATTTTAATTCATTGGAAGTGATGTTAACATAATGAACAAGTAAACAAGAACTATTTTTGAAAAGTCTATGAAGATTTGTCGATCGCTGATGGAATTTGTTATAACCAAAGGATCGGTGATGATTTTTTTAATGTGGAAAGTTAGTTTCATGATTTTTGGACTTACTTTATAGCACATTGATTGAAGTACATGTTTGAGAAAGATTCTTTAGGAAATTTCTTTTTTTGGTCAAAAGAGGTTTTTGAAAGGGCTCAACTACCAAGGTAAAATTGATAAGCAAGCCAACGGAGTCAGAAGAAAATGTTTTATGAGTGTCTTGATACACTGTATCTTACCTAGGATGACCTAAATCATTCATATATTAGATCTAGGGTTTATTCTAAGTAATTGGAAGTAATTATATAAAGAATAATAGTTAAAGAAGAATAGATAGAGGAGAATGAAGTTGATTGCGATTTGCAGAAGGATTTGAAGATAGACGAACTAAAGGAATAAAGTGTGATTGATCTAAGGAAGAGTATACATTATGGTGATGTATTTGAGAGCTTAAAAATATTTGATCATGCAGAAGTAGTGAAATTTTTACAAATCATTATATTTGTTTCTTTCTAATCATTGTAATAGCAAAATCCCCCAATAGGGTATATCCTAACAAATCTTTAATGTAAATCCTATAACAAGGTGGAACACTATCTTGTGTTTAAATTCCTCTAATAAGGATACTTTTAACAGAGCAAAGATACTAATAGGTCTTAGGCAAATCCCTTAACAGGGTAACACCTAATAGTATTTTGTAGACATTTAACAGGGTAAGCTCCTCACAGGGCGTATTCTAGAAGAGTACAAATTTTGTGGGTATCATCTCACGTCGTGGTTTTTTTCCTAGTTAGGGTTTCCACATGATAGTTATGGTGTTTACATTGTGTGAATTATTACTTGTGGATGTATGCATTGAAATTTTACTTACTTTAGTTGGTGCCATATGTTTTGGTGCATAAAGTTTAAAGAAGTTGAATTGGTGAAATTGTGTGGATTACTGATTCACCCCTCCCCTCTGAGTAATCAAACATGTATTAAGAATTGGTATCAGAGCTTAGGTTCCTTGATTTTGAAGGCTTAACAACTTTAGGGAAATATCTGATGATGTATAAGAAGGAAGTACCCAAGTTCTCTAAGGAAAAATTATCTACATGGGTAAGAAGGATGAAGCTGCATTTTTTTGGCATTGGAGAGAAAGAATTGGATCATCTTACAACAAAGTATGTTCAACTTACTGGTACTTTAACTCCTGATGAAATAAAGATAAAATTGGAATACAATTATGTTATGATATAAATTGCAAGTGCTTTAGCTGATGTTGAGTTTGCAGATATCAAAGAAATAGATAATGCTAAAGATATGTGGGATAAGTTGCCAACAGTCCATGGTGGTCATGCTCATGTCCAAAAAGCTAAAGTAGACAGTCTTAGAGGAAAGTATGATGAAATTAAAATGCATGAAGGAGAAAATATTGGTCAATACAACAAAAGACTTAAGGAGGTTTTCTATTCTATCAAAGGAGTTGGTGGTAAACTTGATGATGATGTGGTGAGAAAAATCTTGAGAACCCTTCTACCACAATATGCTATTAGAGTCTCTTCTATGCAAGAACTAAGATCTATTAGTCCTACTAATGTGACTCTATACTTTTTAATTGGAAAACTTACTTCTTTTGAGTTGAGTAATTTTGATAATAGTATGCCTATATTAGATTCTTCTTTCAAGGCCTCCCTAACCATTGGTTCATCAAGGAAAGGAAAAGAAGCCTATAACAGTTTTAAAGGGAAACATGATTATGGTTCTATCATGTATGAGGAAAGAGAACAAGAAGAGTTCAAAGTACTACTAGCAAGGATATTACCTAGTGGAAAAGGAAAGTATCAAGGTAAACTACCTTGAAAAAAAAATTATTATAAAAAAATTGGTCATATTGCATCTAAATGTCCTGATAATGATAGGAAGGCTAAGCTCAATAAATTCAGGAATTTCAAAGACAAGAGTAAGAAAGTATGCTACCTAGAAGAAGGAGTGACTGATGAAGATTTAGATGGAAGATATTATGAGGAAGTGGTGGTCTTTGTTGCAGTCAAAGAAGATCCCTCAACTGGTGTAGATGGAGATAGTGAAGAGAAGGCATTAGTTTCAAGCATGACTTACAGTGGTGATTGGATAATAGACAGTGGGTGTACATATCACATGACCAATGATAAAGGAAAATTTATTTCAATGGAAGAATGTAATTGTGGTGCAGTCATATTTGGTAATGGTTCACCATGTGTAGTAAGAGGTAAAGGTTCTATATCACTTAATGATACTACCAAATGTGATGATGTTTATCGAGCTGACAAATTAAAGTATAACTTGTTAAGTGTTTCTCTGTTGAATAATCAAGGTTTCAGGTTGGAATTCAATAATGGTGTATGCAAGATCTTAGGAACATATAGAGAGTTATTTACTACTGGAAAATAGATTAGAGATAACTTATTTTGATTTAACTCTACTAATAAACATTGTTTGATTGCTAAAGTTGAAGATAGTTGGCTATGACATAAGATATTTTTTCATGTAATTTTTATAATCTGATAAAGGTCAGCAAGCATAAATATGTTAGAGGTCTGCCTACATTAGCTAAGCCTGAGAAGGCCATGTGTAAAGAATGTAAAATTGGGAAAATTAACCAGGTCTAGCTTTACAAGTAAGGTCTATTCATCTCAAAACATTATTGACCTTATTCACATTGACTTGTGTGGTCTGATGAAAACAAAGAGCTATTATGGAGATAAGTACTTTATCTTATTTGTTGATGACTACTCAAGAATGATGTCTATTATGTTTTTAAAGGATAAATCTAATGTATTCTACATGTTCAATATGTATAAGGCAATAGTTGAGAAAGTAACAAGTAAATCACTTAAATCTCTTAGATATGATAGAGGAGGAGAGTTTACTTCACATGAGTTTACAAAATTTTGTGAAGAACATGGAATCAAAAGAAAATTATCAACATCGAGAACACCTCAACAAAATGGTATTGTTGAAAGAAGGAACATATCCTTAATTGATTATGCAAGAACACTGTTGATAAAAAAGGAAGTGGCTCAAAGATTTTGGAGAGAAGTTGTAAGTACTGTTGTTTATACTTTGAACAAGGTACAACTTAAGAAAGGTACAAGAAAAACACCTTATGAGTTGTGGTATGGTCATACTCCTAATTTCAATTACTTTAAAATTTTTGGAAGAAAATGTTATGTAAAGAAGGATGAAAAAAATGGAAAATTTGATTGTAAAAGTGATGAAGGAATATTTCTTGGGCATTCTGCTAGAAGAAAAGAATATAAGTGTTTGATCAAGAATTCTAACAAGATGATTAAAACTGAAAATGTTAGAATTGATTAATTTTATGAAAAGAATGAGGAAGATAGCAAGAAGAAATTGGAAGACTATTATAGGTTTTTTTATGTTCAATTGGTGGACTCAGAAATAGTACCAACTGCAACTGAAGTGTTGAATGAAGCACAACTAGTGAATAATGCCAAAGGTAACCAGAGGATAGAACTGGTGCTCCCAGGGTATTTGAAACTCAATCATGCACAAGATCATATCATTGGTGATAAAAATTTTGGAATAATGACAAGAAGCGAGGTAAGAGAAAACACTTGTCTGATATCTAAACTTGAACCTAAAACTGTGAAAGATGCTTGGGATAATGATGATTGGATTATGGATATGAAAGAAAAATTAGAACAAATAGAAAAGAATGACACTTGTAATATAATATGTAGGCTCACTAACAAGAATTTTATAGGTACTAAATGGATTTTCAAGAAAAAGATGAACGAGAAAGGAGAGGTGACCAAAAACAAGGCAAGACTAGTTTGCAAAGGTTATGCACAAGAAGAAGGACTAGAATATGGAGAAACTTTTGCACCTGTTGCAAGACTTGAAGGTGTAAGGATATTTTTAGCATATGCTTCTTATAAAGGATTTAAGGTATATCAAATGGATGTAAAATCTTCTTTTCTAAATGGTGTGTTAGAAGAGGAAGTATACATTGAACAACTTGAAGGATTTGCAAAGGAGAAAGGTAAAGTTATGGTATGTAAATTGCATAAATATTTGTATGGTTTAAATAAATCTCCAAGTGCATGGTATGAAATATTGCATGCATATCTTATTAAGATTGTTTTTAAAAGAACTAGTGACAATAGCAATGTATATCTGAAATTTGAAAGTGAAGACATAACATTGATTGCTGAATTTTTTTTTGATGACATAATATTTGGAGGAAATGAAGCATTGAGCAAGTCATTTGTAGAGGAAATATGGAAGGAATTATAAATTTATATGATAGGAGAAATCAAATTCTTTATTGGACTTCAAATACAACAGAAGAAGAATGGTATATACATAATTCAATAAAAATATGTGAAGGAAATTTTGAAATTTTTTTGGCATGGAAGATTCAAAACCAGTGGGAACACCTATGGTCACAGGCTGTAAGTTATCTAAGGAGAATGAATCAAAATAGGTAAATGAAACTTTATATAGATCCATGATCAGTAAAGTACAGTATGTTATTCATAGTAGACCAGATATTTCTCATGTTGTTGGCATTGTTGCAAGATTTTCATCAAACCCAAAGGACTCACGTTTGGTTGCAGTAAAGAAGATCTTCAGATATCTCAAAGGAACTGAAGATTATGGCCTATGGTATGGTAAGGATGGAAATTTTTCTTTGAATGTATTTACTGATGTAGATTGGGTAGGAAATGTTGATGATAAAAAAATTACAAGTGGTGGAGAATTCTTTCTTGGTGAAATATTAGTCTCATAGACTAGTAAGAAACAAAATTATATTTCTCAATCTACTGTAGAAGAAAAATATGTTACTGCTGCTCTTAACTATCAACAAATGGTATAGATAAAATAATTATTGAAGGAATTCATGAGAAGGTAACAAAACCTATTGTTATCTACTGTGATAACAATAGTGCAATTAATATTTCTAAAAATCTAGTGATGCTCTCGAAGACAAAACACATTGCAATAAAATATCATTTTCTAAGAGAGAAAGTGCAAGAGAAAGAGGTAAGGCTTGATTATGTGTCTACTAAAGAAATTTTTTCTAATATATTCACCAAGTCGTTAGCAAAATATGCCTTGAATATCTTAGAGGTATATTCGGGGTCATTCCCTTATCTGAAGATAATTAAAGAGTGATGTTGATTGCATCATTTCATATATGTTTATCATAATATCGTAAGTATGAATTGATGTAGGGGTGGAAAACTCCTAAAGGGGAGAAGTATTTAGTTTGATATCGAAAAGTTACAATGAGAAATGAACATGCAAGATTTAGTAATGTGTACTCATAGGTGACTAAATTATTTGACACCTTTGGCATTGTTGTCAAAGGAGGAGACTATATGTAAGGGGGAGAATATTTATATATTTCCCATAGGGGGAGATATGTATTTTATTAAAATTGGAAGATCGGAGGCAAAGACAAAAGTGGAAACATTTTGCAGAAATAAGAAGAAGCTATGAGAAGAAAAGTGATTTCGATAAGAGTGTTGCCATGAATGCCAAAGGGGAATATTTTTAGCATAACTGATGTAGTGATTCTATGTGAATCATTGATGAATATTGGTACATATTTGGTGATAGGAGAATTAGTTATTTGGTTGTCATTGATGTCAACTACTTGACTTATTATTTTTAGTATATTGCCTGATATTGTATAAGTGAATCATGAGTTGCGGTATGTTTCTAATGTTTCTATTCTTAGGGAAGGTTATATCATGTGTGTTAATGATAAATTTTCCATCATGGCATTTTATATGGAGAATTAAGTTAGTTACATTGGAATGAACTCAAACTGGGTAATTGCTAAAAGAGTTAGTGATAGACAGTAAATGATTTGATTGTTGTTTCAGATCTATGAATTATTTCATGGAGCGGTCATAGGGTAAAGTTGTATACATTTTCAAGATACTATATGTACATGCATGAATCATAATTTTAACCGGTACTACTATATAATTGACACGAAGTGATGTAAACAGAATGAATAGGTAAACAAGACAAACTTTTTGAACAGGCTATGAAGATTTGACGATCGGTGATGGAATTTGTTATAACCAAAGGATCAGTGATGATTTTTGTAATGTAGCAAGTTAGTTCCTTGATTTTTAGACTTAATTAATAGAACATTGATCAAGGTACAAGTTTGAGTAATCTTATTTAGGAAGTTTCATTTTTTGGTTAAAAGAGGTTTTTGAAAGGGCTCAACTACCAAGGTAAAAATAATGAGCAAGCCCACGTGACCAGAGGAAAATGTTTTATGAGTGTCTAGACACATTTTATCTTACCTAAGATGATCTGAATCATTCATATCTTAGATCTATGGTTTATTGTAAGTTGGTGGAAGTAATTCTATAGAGAAGAACAGTTGAAGAAGAACAGGGAGAGGAGAAGGAAGCTGATTGTGAATTACAAAAGGATTTGAAAATATAGGAAGTAAAGGAATCAAGTTTGATCGATCTGAGGAAGAGTATAGATTATGGTGATGTATTTCAGAACTTAAAATGATCTGATCATGCAGAGGTAATGTAATTTTGATAGATCATTCTATCTTTTTCTTTCTAATCATTGTAACAACAAAATCACCTAACATGATAGATCCTAACACATATTTATTATAATTATCTAAAAAAGTGGAATATTATATTGTGTTTAAAGTCCTCTAACAAGGATTATTTTAACAAGGCAAATATCCTAACAAGTCTTAGGAAAATCCCTTAAAAGGGTAACACCTAATAGTGTTGTGTAAACCTTTAACATGGTAACCTCCTCAAAGGGCATATTCGAGAAGGGTACAAATTTTATGGGTATCATCTCACACCTGGTTTTTTCCCAGTTGGTTTTCCATGTGATAATTATGGTGTTTACATTATCTAATTGATTACTTGTGAATGTATACATTGAAAGTTTACTTATGTTAGTTGCTAATATATGTTTTGGTGCATAAAGTTTAAAGAAGTTGAATTGGTGAAATTGTGTGGATTATTGATTCACCCCTTCGCTCTTAGTAATCAAACTTTTATTAATAGCCATGAATGTAGGAACATCCACCAAAATTCTCCGAACGTGAGAAGCTTTGGAGATCAGAAAACCAAATCTGAACGTTGGAACATGAAGAAAAAATAGGTCCGGACCCAAACTTAATAAATTTTAATAAGGAAAGAATGTATCAGGATATAGATCCAAACATAGATTCATCATGATGTTCATAATTTTAGGACTCAAAGTTTCTTTTCTCCTTGGTCCTCTTTTTTTCCTTTTTCTACAAGGTTTTTGGCCTAGTCCTCAAGCCCTAGTTTTCAGTCTTGTAGCCCTTGGTCTAAATTTTGGTGAACCCTAGGTCTCCTACTCATACTTCTAATTCATCATTACTTTTCAAAGGTCACTTAAGTCTCTTAAGTCCATGTGCCTTTATGCTTCATGTCTGAGTGGGGCCACTTTATCTCCTAACATCTAAGTCCTAAGCAGGATGCATTTTAGTTTTTTCTATGTTTATTTCCCCAATGTACTTTATACCTTTTTCATCTACTGGGCATGTTCAACTTGATCTTACTGCAGGTGCTTTTCCTTGATCAAGAGATGAATTTGATCTAACGATCAAGACATTGGGCCATGTCGACACTTGTCTATCTGGTGATCATGAGGTCAACATTTTTAGGGTATGTAACAACAAGTTAATGATTGTGCAGATCAAAGGGATCCAATGGTAGGTGTTAAGCCTCAATTTCCAAGATGTAGACTATTTAGTGTTCAAGGGTTCATGACCAAAGGACATGTGGATAAAGGTTGGAAAGTAAAAATCATTTAGCAACTTTGCATGGGAGTTACCTCTGAATCTCATAATGTTGGCAGTTAAGTCCTTAACATCTGGAGATATGGAAACAAATGATAGAATTGAATTTTTATATTTATCTCTAAATCTCGAGATGATGTGGTCAAGTAAGAAAATATCTAGTTATTCAGAAAGGACCGTCAATGCAAGACAAAATCAAGGGCTGACACTCAATCTTGTGAATAAACTAGAGTCAAGACTTTTATTCAGTGACTCTGATATTTGGGGTTAGGAAAAATCTTATGAGATCACACACCTGTCGTTGATTGAGATGAAGATGTGCGGCTATGATTGAATCTCCAGATAAATTCAAAGTCAAGAAAAGTATTCAACGATCAGGAGATGCAATGGTGAGATGTGAAAAGATGCAGAGACATGTCCAAGAGACATAGAAGATCTAGGATTATCATTGAATCTCATAATCAAATCAGAGTTAAGAATTTTGTTGAGCAACTCAGAGATAGCCTTGTCTTTGAATCTCAAGATTAAACTAGAGTTAACAAAAGATTTCAGAGATCACAAGACAAGATCTGTCGCTGAATCTCATGATGGAACCAGAGTAAATCCAAGTCTTGTGAAATTACATGCCAACCTTTGATACAAAATAGGATCAAGCCTTGTCGCTCAATCTTGTAATAAACCATGGGCCAGGACAAGTTTTTGGTGATTCAGAGATAGCCTTTATCTCTGAATCTCATGACTAGACCATGGTCAAACCAAGCATTTAGTAATCCAAAGATACAAAGGATTGAGATGATCTGGGTTAGTGTTAAAGAAAAGATAAAGTGAAGTCAAGATAGATTTCATTCGATGGTGGGTGCTATACCCTTAAGGGGAAGATGAAAGACAAATAGTGATCAAGGAATTATGCTCGCTTGATATGTAGCATTGTTGAGGTCATGGTCTAGGGTTTTTTAAAATTAAAGTTAAAAAGGTTGTAGGTATGTGTTGATCTATTGGTTGGTGTAATGCCTTAAGGAAAAGATGCTTGGAGGATAGTCTTCAAGGCATTGCACCCATGTGTCACGTGTCAGGATCAAGTCTTGTTGCTCCCGGGTAATTAAAGGATGATCGACGACTCCATTTTAAAGTTAGATAAAGTTTCAATATGGGCCATTGATAATGGATTATGTGCCACCAATAGCTGTTAGATATGGATATTTGAATATTTAAAATTATTTCTCAGAGTTTCAAGTCGTGGCACTGATTTCCAGGTTGCAGAGGCAGTTGGTGGATCGATCTGATCTTTTGGGTTGATTTATTGAAGTCATACGGTGTTGAAGGGATTTTTTCACTTGAATGTAGTTTCATTGATGTCGTATTGTGGTGTTTTAGGGTTTTTTGTTCAGATTTGTATATCTTCTGTAACTCTAGTTGGCTTCCTAACTTTTCTGCATTAATTTTTTTAGTCAAGTGGATATTCATATTAGATTGTATTTCAAATTTTTTGAAGAAAGATCAAGTCGATGGAGAAAGAAGGATAAGTATGAATCATATGCAGAAGGATAGATGTTGATTAGATATGAATTCTAGTTTTTTATTCTTCTTTATCTATCTTTCTTTTCTCTATTGTAAGGGTTCACATTTCTATGCAAGAATTGAGAGCAGGCTCCAAGGGTGGTTCCTCTGTAAATATTTCTGCCTTTTCTCTTCATATAGGGTGTTCTTAGTTTCTTTTTGGTTCCAAATAAGAACATCATTG
The DNA here is from genome assembly GCA_018584345.1 of Thuja plicata. NCBI lineage: Eukaryota > Viridiplantae > Streptophyta > Pinopsida > Cupressales > Cupressaceae > Thuja > Thuja plicata. Next base: position 4,204,625 of record MU223423.1, read on the forward strand.
TAATAGAAAGATTTATAAATGAAATTCCAGTATGGTTGTTCAAATATCAAGTTGTCTCCATTATGCATCCTAAATCATATAGGTTAAGACATTTAAGGTGTTTTAGTCTTATCTATTGTAGTCTGTAATAGAGTTATATAAAGGATAACTGTGATTTAGGATTTGTATTCAAATGTGTATGAGTTGGGGTATTAAGGATATGTCAACTTATATTTCAGTGGATGTTGATAAATGTATTGTCAATTCTAGGGTCTCTTCCAAGGGGAGAGTTAAATTCTTTGAGTAGGTAATTGCATGTTTGAATACACAGGTGGATTCACAAGTATTACTTGATTATTGGGGTATGTTTGATGTAAGCCATTAGACATATTAGACTGTGTTGCCTTCTTTATCCATAATCTTCTTTGCAATTTTTTATTTGACTTTGTTACCCATTGGATAAGGAACTAGTCTATGAGAGATGTAGGCTGTTTAAGAGATCCATTAATCAAACCATAAATGAAAATCATTTCCCTTTCATGTTGATAGGAGCTAGGATAGTTCTAGTTTTTAGACATACTCTATGCAAGTGGGATATTGCATGAGATTTGGTAAAACACTGAGGTACATGTTACCTAAAGGTTTGAAAGCTATTCCACAATTATGTATGTGTAAGCTATTGTTTGTCACAAAAAGGTTATGTATTTGCAGATTAGGTAGTGCCCACCCGAGTGATGTGGAACTCAAAGTGTAGAAGGTCTTTGAACCTTGTCAATGTTAGTTTTCCCTTGTCTCCTTTTTGCTGAGGATGTTGAGTTTGTGTCCTAGGGTTGCAATCTCATAGCTTGGTCTCAGAAACTCATATAGGAAAGGAGAGTGAAATATAAAGACCTAACAAGAATGGTGAATCTACTGGGGAAACTCTTGTATAAATAAATACAATCCAATATTCAGATGGAGATAGCCCATCCAAGAGTCAACAACAACATATAAACTCATTTTGGGGATAAGAGAGCTTTGTTCTCTATTTAGTCAAAATCTATCCCGAAGTGATATGATTGTTATAGAGTCATATGCTGCAAAGAAGTATTCCTCTTACTCAAAGTAAGCCAAGGTTTATTTGGTTTATCATTGCAACACTATCTCAAATTCCAAGTTCTTCAAAGATATATTTATACTATCTCACAAAGTCGTGAGTGGCAAGTCTGAGTTCAGTGTGCATGATTGAAGAAAAGCTACTAATTACGAAGGTGGGCTTGCAGTGATGATAAAGAAGATGTTTGGGCTCTTATGACTAAAGCATAGTTAGGGGAGGAATAAATATGAGACCCTATTTGTGGGATGTGTTGAGAGTTTTCTTGTTTTAAAGAAGGTCAGAGTGGGGTAAAAAGATCTCAGCTGGTTCAAATTTGTCCTCTACAAAGAGGTGGCCACTCTACCAAAGTTTTGAAAGGTGATTTGAATATGACTTCAGATCAAGTATTTTTGTAGTTACTCCAATACATCTAGGTATTTTATGTTTCAAAGTTATAAAATTGTTTCCTTATCAAGTGATTTAAGCACTAAAACAAGGAACAAGGTGTAGTTAGAGGTTTGCATGCTTCAAGGTTAAAATTGCATTTTGCAAAATCATTTGAGAGAATGTATTAGTTGAAAAATGGTGGACATAGAGGTTAGAGGTTCTATTATGTCCAATTATGGAGGATCTATGCCAAATCTTGAAGAGGTTCTTGCAGACAACAAAATTTTAGAATAAGAGCTACAAGAACAAGTTATTTTGTTACTAAGGAAGAACATGAGACAAATGGTGGGAGAATCTCCACTTATTTTTTACATGAGATTTTCTGCTGCATTAAAGGATTAAATTATTCATTTATATCCTAAGGAGTTTGTTTGCTATAGTTTATTTGTGGAACTTTCTTTTTGTGATTCAATCTATTGGCCAGCCTCCTTGAGGGTAGAATATGTTGTGTCTACCAGGAAATGGATAGAAAATGTTGAAAATATTAAGTTTGAGATTGCACATGAGGTACTTAGTGATATTGTTTCTAAGAATGATGAAAACAAAAATATCAGAGATGAGTCTAGTAGGGATGATGTCTCTTGCAATCATGATAGTGATGTTTTTTTCTCAGAATGGAGTAAAGGATAAGCATGGTGAGAGTGATGAATATAAAAGTGATGTTGATGATTCTAAAAGGGATGATTTCATTTATGAAACTAATGGTTACTCTCATTAGGTAACAATAAATACCTATGATGAACAAGCAGATTGTATTAATGAATATGTAGGATGTTGTTATAATGATTCAAATGAGCTTCAGAGTGTTGATGAAGGGATAAGCATTCCTTATCAAGTTATGATTAATGCAATGATTTTTCAGTTTTAAATCACAAAGATGATCCTTCTCAATATAAGGAAGAAGATATATGTAGTTAGCAAGAAGGATATGATGGTATAAATAATTTTTTTTCTTATGATTGCATATCAGAAATGGATGAAAGAGATGACAATGGTTTACTTCATACTGAAAAATTTCTAAGTTCCTAACTTATGAAAATCTCAGAAATTCAGGTGGGGATAGCTCAGAGTTCTTATATCTAGCACATATTGATTTTGACAAAGAGTTTATATCAGGTAGTCCTCATTTTGACATGTGGGTTTCTAATTCTCCTTGTAATCCTATGTCATTAGGCTACAACAAAATTGAATATGATAGATAAGATGATGAAAGATATGATGATTTTAATATAGATTGTGAAGCTGTTTCAAATTCAGAATCCTTTATTGAATCATTTTAGGATGATCTTTCAGTTGCTCAAGGTGTGCAGATTGAAGGCATTATATTTTTCCATTAGTATATTTAGAGAAAAACATGATCTGCACCATCAGTTTACCCTACACTGACAGACAGGGCACAACACTATCTAATGCCAATGTTACGCGACAAACATTGTTAAGTGTTACCTGATGACAAAAAGGTAAACGATACCCGATGAGTAACAATAGTGCTACCTAATAGTATAGAAAAGAGAGGAACCTGATAGATATAGGGAACCCAATGAATAGTTCATTCAAGGAACGCCAATAGACTACAAGTTCAAACTGACAACCAAGAACTGACAGTTAGTTACATCCCGCAAAAAGTGGATCTGACTTTCCACGTCATATAAATCACTGAAGTTGTATTTATAACTTCTTGATTTGATTTTAAATCCATTATGTGTAGAGGAAGCAATGTAATTGTTATTATTTTAATTAGTTTTACTGTTTTAAAACATGCAAACTAAAGATCAAGGTCAAGTTGTAAACCTTGGATCTGAGAGTTAACATTCTAAATTGTGAATTCCAAGATGGGTCAATACATGTATAAATAGGTGCTTAATCCATTGAGAATTTTTGTTGTTTAATGAAGATAGTAGCCACAAAGAGCAACTAAAGACCAGACAGAGAATTCATGCACAAGAACACAAACATAATCAAATATGCTTTCTAGAATAGAACAGAGGCTACCGATAAGCAGAGAAAAAGTATTCATCAATCACTTAAGGTGATATTATTATTTTAAAGGCTTTAATGGATCTGTAAATTAGAAATAGTAGATTGCATACAGTCAGTTCAACATTTGTACTCATTCTAACAAGTGAATTACACTAATGAAATCCTTTTAAGAAAGGTGGGCTTAACCATCCTATTGTAAATCTCATAACTGAGTGCACATTTAAATCAGTGTTGCTAAATCTCTTAACAAAGTAGATCTTAATAGGTCTCCACCTTAATACTCTTAATAGGGTAGATCATCAGAAGTGATCAAATTGTAAGCCTTAACCAACTCCCTTCTATTCTACAGATAGTGAAGTTTTGTGGGTGCCATCCCCACCACATTTTTTACTTCCTAACAGGAGTTTTTTGCGATACCATATCTTGTGTTATCTGTTTGAAAATTTCATGAATGTTTATATAAATGATTGAAAACTATTAAATATTGTGAAAAAACATTAGATGCATAAGAAATAATAACAATAATGGTTGGTAAATCAGAATTGAATGATCATTAATGATGAATTATGTAAGGTGCTAAAATTTTTAGAGGTACTGATTCACCCCTCCCCTCTCAGTGCTACTTCCCATTAATTCCAACAATTGGTATCAGAGCTGAGTATCTTCTTGAAAAGCTTAAAGGATTAAGAGAAAAGATCATACAATGGAGAAGTACAAATTTGATAAGAATATTGAGAACAAAAAGCTTGAGATACAGATATTCTATGAATAGTATAAAGAAGTAAGAATCAAGATGAGAGAGCTGTTGGATGAAAGAAAAGGTATGGCTACCCAGAACAATGAAAAAGACTATCAAGAAGAAGAGATTCTAGATTTCTTTGAAACTTCAGGATCAAATGCAAGTAATATATCAGATACATCAGAAGAGAACATCACAAATCTAAAGGAGATCAACCTACATCTAATAGAGCAAATAAAGATGCTGAAAATTAGTCAAGAGACCTAGATGGTAAGAATGATTGATGTGATGAGTTCTGCCAGACAAGATGAAAGAGAAAGAACACTTGCTATTGATGATAGAAGGAAGATTTCAGAGAAACTACAGGAAAAGAAAATGGAAATTCAAAGACATGCTGAGCATCACCATGATCTCACAAATCAAATTATCCTTATGAGTCAAGAAGAAAATAGAATAAATGTGGAACTCATTGAGAGAATACAGATTATCAGTGAACTAAGAGAAGAAAATGAAAAGCTAAAGCATGAGGTTAGAATTCAGCAACACCATAATTAGATTATTAGAAAGGCTGAAGAAAGAAATAAAATAATTGATGACTTTCTTGAAGGACAATGAAGAGTCATCAACAACAACAGTATAGGCTTTACCGAAAATGAAGAATCATCAAATCCAAAGAATGTCTACAAAAATCCAAGAGGAAGGAAGAAAACATGCAAGCACTATGGAAAGAAAGGGCACACATCAAATACATGCAGAGGTAAAATCAAAGGTACTCCTAAATCTACATCTACATCTTCATTCATAGGATTCTGTTATAAATGTAACAAGAAAGGACATAAGGCTTATGAGTGCAAGAGAAAGATAAAAAAGCCAAAGAAGGAAACCTAAATAGACAAATATTGTCCTACATGCAAGATGAATGGGCACACATCTAAAGAATTCTGGAAAAAGAAAAGGCAAGCAAGGAAGCCAAAAGGTAAAGAAGTTCCTTATCAGCCAAAAAGAATCAGAAATCAATATGTATGGGATTACAACACTTGGACAAACTGTAAAACATGTGGTAGATATGGTCACATCACTGCAAACTGCATGAGAGCATGGACCAAAAGGTCTAGAGGCTGGTCAAACCCTGGAATGACATGATTACATTGTCATAAAGTTGGTCATCTCAAGAAAGATTGCAAAGACAAATTGATAGAAATAAGCACATATCCCAATGGTAACACCATTGAAGATATCCGGAGGGCAAGAGACAAAATATAGATAAAAGCTTCAAGCAACGATGAAGCTAGACCAAGAAATGCAAATGGTGACACCCCATCCAATGGATCTAGTGACACCACCAACCCCACCTGTGCTAAACAAGTAAGTATGAAACTACACTATACCAAGTTATATTTTGCATCAATTCCATTATATAAATTGATAGATAGTCAAAATCTGCATGAACCAAAGATGCATACTATTGTACTTGTTACCAATTTAAGAATGCAACACCATTGGTAAACACTTACCAAAAATCATCGATGAACACTATATGCAATGAAAATACTTGCAGCTGCACAGCAAGTCAAAACATGCAAACACAAGATATACTAATAAATCAAAGCATGTAAAGAACTTGAAATACAACTACATTTTCACTACAACCTCCGATGAGCTAAAACAAGCGCACCCAAGACTTGTTTGATTTTCTCTTAGAGATTTTGTGGGTGTGCTCTCCCAACACAATGCAATAAAATCCCACTATGATGCAAGCTAGATGATGGTGAAGGGATTGAGGAAAAGTATGAGGAACCTGCCCCAAGATTCACATGATGAAGATTGAGAATGCAATAACAAATCTAGAATGAAGATGCAAGATGAAATAATCTAATATTGATTTCTATTACCTAACATGTAATATCTAGATGATCTAATGTTCAAAGAAGCTAAATAAAATGAAGACTAATACATGCTCAATAAAATGCTCTAAAATGCAATCACTAGCTCAATTCTCTAACAAAAAAAACTCTAGTTCTCATTAGTTGCAAATGAGGAGTGAGGCCTCCTTTTATGGATTTGCTTATGAAAATGGAGGGCTAGGATTAAGAGGTGAAAAATGAGTGGTTGAGATTAAAGTTTAGGTACAATTTTGGTGGAAGTGAAGGAGATTAAGAGGCAAAAGAAATGAGTGGCTAGGATTAAGAGGCAAAAGATAGAGGAGTTGACTTTTCAAGGGGAGGGAATAATAATTTAAAATAGTCACATGTGTGTGCAAGTGATTAAAGCTAAAATAGGTTTATTTACCTTTTAAGTGTGATTAGACTGATTTTAGCCAAAAGCAAGGAGAAGCAAGATTTTAATTTAATTTAATTTAATTTAAATGAGGTTTAGAAGAATTTTAGAGAAAATGG